>JAEIIG010007983.1:0-10183 GCA_018904695.1 Drosophila parvula | reverse complement strand
TTTCTGTATATATATAGAATTTGTTTCATTTATTTTATTTAATTTCTGTAATTTCTATATATATATATATATATTTATAAAAAAAAATACGCTTCCTGCTGCTGCTGCCTCTTAACTAAAACGTTGCATATCGCTCCAGCCAGAGAGTTGCGACTTCACCCCCAGCCCCGCCCCGCCCCGATCTACTTTGCCATCGGTTTTGGGGCGTTTTGCGAAAATCTATATCATATTTATCAGTTATCAATTAATCCATTTATCGTTTTAATCTGCATCCGTTTAGCTTTAACATATATCCATTTGTTTGTTTAATATTTTACAATTGTTTTGTTTTGAATAAGTCTTAGCGTTTTTCTTGTTTACTATATATATTTTTATGTATATATATATATATATGTGTGGATATATATATATATATGTATATATTTATTATACATTTTGTTTATAGTTATCATCAATATGTATTAAAAATATTAAATTTTGTTTGCGTTTTCACTTGTTTTCGCGCGTTTTTATTTGCGTATATAAAAAATAAGTTACAATAAAAAAACGACAAAAAAAAACACGAATTAAACAGTAAGATAGCTAACACTAAACACTGTTTGTTATTTTTTTGTTGTTGTTTGTTTGTTTGTATAGGTTTTGTTTTGTTTTCGTAAGACATAAGTGTTGTTGTATAAAAAAATATGCGTATGCTTGTGTATATATATATATAACCCACTATATACCATATATACCCTCTATATATATAGATATATATATAGATATAGATATATATGCATTGGGTGTACTTTTACATTTATTATTTATAATATTTATTTTAATGTTTTACTTACAGCTTACTAACTCGCATCATTCGCTTATCAACTAAATCGCGGTACATAATCCAATAGCGTGTTGTCTTAAACGGAAAAAAAAGAAACTCTATTTCGGGTGTTGCTCCATAAATTACAATAAAAAAAAAATATATATATTTATATAGATATCTTTATAAACGAAAAAGGGTCATAGTAGTAAAGTATAAGGTAAAGTAAAGTAAATAGTAGTAAGTAGTAAATAGTAAATGGGTATCCGATACGATCGATTATAAATGATGTTCAGAGTTTTATGAAATTTACAATTGTTACGCTAATATATAATATATATATTTACTTATTTAGCTTTTGCCATCGATCTTTCTTTTATTTTCATCTTTTTGTTTTTGTTTTTTCTTTTTTTTCTAAGAACAGCCCAACAGTGTGTGTTTTTTTCTTCTTTTTTTATTTAATCTTATTTCACGTCGTGTATTTATATTTGCATATATATATATATAGAAGTTTGGTGTGTGATTTAACGTTTTGAATGAGAAAACTTCACTACCATTTTTTTGTTTGGATAACTCAAGAAGCCAGGAGCTGCTGAGCTGAGATTTATCGATAATCGAAGTTATCGATAAGAGTTTTCAGCTTAGCAAGGAGCGAGGCGCTAGAAGAATAGTTGTATTGCACAAAAAGGACATTTAGGACATAGAAGACACATATTAAACATTAAAACGGACTTGCGACATACAAACGGACAAATCTCCTAGGAGTTGGGTTATTTCTAGCGAGCAGGGATGCCCTTACAGATAGACTTGCACGATCTTACGCACACAAAATGCCGGGCAGCTGGCAAAACCATCAAAGTTTACCGATTTATAATCGATATTTTATACATATATAAATAGATATATATAGAACTTTGATTCTTTGCCAGCTGGAAATTGATTTTAGAATTTCTATTTTCGAATCAAATGTATTTCTAAATAATATAAACGTATAAAAATCGTCAGAAATGTACAATCCTTGCTGGACTCCTTGCTGGCATCCTTGCTACTCCTTCTCTGCTTCCCTGCTTCTCTGCTTCTCTGCTTCTCTGCTTCTCTGCTTCTCTCCTTCTTTTCGTATATTTATTGCCGTGTTTGGTTTCAACTAGTATTTCTTTCTTGCCTTCCCTTTGCCTCTGTATAAGCTGGGAAACGCCTTTTGTCTTATTAGCCATGTTAACTAGCTTAGTGTCAGTAGTAGCCTGGATTGCCGCCGCCGCCGCCACCCGCTCCACTGCTGCTTGAATAGTGCTCGTTGGCGGCGGCAAAGAAGAGGCTCCTTGCCGCATGCTGCTGCTGCTGATGCTGATGCTGATGCTGCTGGAGGTGCTGGAGGTGTTGCTGGGACTGCAACGGCGGAGGCTGCAGCACCGTCGTCTGGTAAAGCTGTTGGCGATGCGGCGACAGTTGCTGCTGCACTGCTAGATGCGGATGTGACTGCTGCTGCTGCTGTTGCTGCTGCTGTTGCTGCTGTTGCTGGTGTTGGGAGTGTCGCCGGTAGCCAGGATAACCGTAGCTGGTGCTGGGCGGCGGTGGTAGTGCTGCTGCTGCTACTGCTATCGCTGCTGGCCGCAGATGCGACGCCGACGCCGACGACGACGCCGGCAGTCACAACTAATCTTCGTCGCTCAGTGCCTCGTACTTGGACGACAGCAGTGGCTTCGGTTCGCTGGCTGCCGCCACCGCTGCTGCCTGTGCCGCTGCTGCTGCAGCCAAAGCAGCGGCTGCCGCTGAGCCAATGGGATTGTGACCGCCAACGCCGCCGCCGCCACCACCGCCTCCAGCGCCTCCGCCTCCAGCTCCGCCAGGTCCGCCACTAGAACCACCGCCGCCAGATACACCGCCGCCCACTACCAGTGACACGCCGCCAACAGAGCCAGCTGCACCACCTCCTCCTCCTCCTCCTCCTCCGCCTCCTCCTCCTCCGCCCAGCTCACTGAGGGCATGGGCCGCCTTGGCCTTGGCACTGAGGTGACCGGGCGGAGCCACCGAATGATGGCCACCACCAGACAGTTGACCGCCGGCCAGCTGCAGTGATTGAGGCGGTGGCAAACCGCCGGCAGCGCCGGGCACATTCAGGGCACTGTAGGGGAAGGCATAGGTGCTGGGGGCATAGGATGCCGGCACCGGATGGAACGGTGAATGATGGCTATTTGGGGTACCCGAAACGCCAGTGCCAGCCGAACGTCGACCGCTCACATCCACCACCTCGTACTGATTGGGTGTCTTGCGCGACACACTTATCTCCGGCGGTGGCTGCTGCTGCTGCTGCTGCTCCTTGCTCCTGTGCTGCAGCTCCAAGGCGGCGGCATGGGCATGCGCCACATGCGCCACATGGGCGGCATGGACGGCCACATGCGAATGAGCGGCAACCAGATCGGCGGCCACATCCACATCGGAACGCATCTCCACAATGCGATTCTTTACATAGCCAATATCGTCGCGCATCACCTCGGCGATGCGGTTCTTCACATAGTTATGAATGGTGGTGGCTTCGCCGCCACCGCCACCGCCGCCGCTGCCGGGTGCTCCTGCCCCGCCACCGCTACCAGGTGCTCCTCCGCCACCGGCGCCACCAACTGGTGGGCCAGCAGCTACACGCTGATCCGGCGGCAATGGCACACCGACACGTACCTGTGGCGGTGCTGGCAAAAAGTAATGTCCTTGCTCACCGCCCGCCGCCGCTGCGGCTCCCATCACCTGATGCAGCATCAGGTCGTGGGCGTATTTCCGGGGACTGACGGCCTGCGGCATGCGTATAATGTTGCGTCCATCCTCGCCGGGTGTATTGGCACGACCGCCGCTGCCGCCACTGCCTGGGCCACTGGGAGCGGGTCCGCCGCCGCCGCCGCCACTCGGGGCTGAGACAGGAATCTGTGGATGGTGTTGCTGTTGCTGCTGCTGTTGTTGTTGGACATGGTGCTGCTGCTGCTGCGAGTGATGCTTGGCCTCCTCCGCCTTCTGTTGGAGGCGACGATTCTGCTTCCAGCGATCTGGCGGCAGGATGGGCTGCGGCTCCTGCAGGTAGGTCATGAATGGTGGCGTTGGACGCAAATGCGGATTTGCGCCATAGTCATTGGTGATAATCGAGTCGGTGAGCTCGCCAAAGGTGATGCTCTTCGTGTGCGACTGGGGACTGGGCACGGTACCGGGCGGTGCCTGCGAGGTGGGTGTCCTTAGCTGGCCGTGCACAGAGCCTCGCGATGTCTGCGACGAGGGTGGCGGTGCCTGCTGCGAGTGCTGCTGCTGCTGCTGTTGCTGCTGCTGGGCAACAGCTGCCGCTGCTGCCGCCGAGATTCGTTCTTGATCCAAATCAATATTGATCACATTCGGCGATCCCGACGAACTCGACTTGCCATTGTTCTCCGCCGTTAGCAGGGAGACCGCTCCGGTTTCGTGCGGCTGCCGATGATCGCGCAGATACTGCAACGGATGCAGGACATTGGCGGGTGAGGAACGTGTGTTGCCGCTGCCACCGCCTGACCTATCGCTGCCCGAACCGGAGCCACGTGACGGCGGCGGTGGTGGGCCGTGCACAAAGGTGGGCCGTGGGAATTCGCGTCCTGGTGCACCGCCGGTAGCGTCATTGGTGCGGCTAATCTCATGCTTGATGATGGCATCGATCAGACTCTGGGCGCTCAGCTGTCCGGGTGCGTCCTCGGGCAGGGGGCCGCCATGTGCGGGCCGATAGTAGCTGCAGGGGCATAAAGAAGGATTCAAAATCAGTAAAAGATCTGGTAGAGATCTGAAAATGTACTGGCTATATATGTAGGTTGGTTGGCTTTATACTTACGCCTCTCGCTCGCGATCTGGTATGGAGCGCGGCGGTCCTGTATCGGGCACCGGTGCTCGTATATAGTGTGGCGGCGGTGGTGCACCCGCTGCGCTTACAACACCGCCGCCGCCGGCTGCAAACATGCGCTCCATGCGCCGGCTATCCCGTTCACGCTCCTCGGCCACCACACGCCGCTCCCTGTCCTGTTCGCGCCGCTCTCGCTCCCGTTCCCGCTCTCGTTCGCGCTCTCGCTCACGCTCTCGCTCCCGTTCCCGTTCCCGTTCGCGTTCCCGCTCCCGTTCACGATCCCGTTCGCGTTGCAACATCTCGCGATCCCGCTCGAGGGCATGGTTATGCTGTTGCTGCGCCTGCTGTTGGGCCTGTTGATGGGCCGCCGCCGCCTGCTGTTGCTGATGCTGCTGCTGCTGTTGCTGCTGCTGCTGGTGCTGATGCGCCGCCTGTTGCTGATGCTGCTGGTGCGCCTGCTGATGCTGATGCTGACGCTGCTGATCCCGCTTGGCCTGATCCATGCGACGCTGCAAATCCACTTGGGCGGCGGCGTTTAGCTGCTGGCGATACTGCTGATGCTGTTGCTGCGCCAGCTGCTGCTGGTGCACGGCCACAGCGGCCATGTGCTGGTGATGCATCAGGTCGCGATACCGTAGATCATGATGGGCCACTGGGGGTGGCGGGGCCACGGCTACAGCATGCGGTGGCGGTGGCTGTGGAGCTGAGGAGGCAGCGGATGATACCTGCTGCGGTTGGCCGGGAACGGCGCCCGGTGACTTGTCATCCTTTTGCGATGGCACCGGCAACTGTGGCTGCTGCACGGCAACGTCCACGAACGAGGCCAGGGCATCGTGGCCAGCTGTGAAGGGAGAGGAAGTTGTTTAGAATGGTTTGGGGATAGTTCAAGGATATGGTGACCTTACCGGGCGCATACTGATATGGGGGAACAATGTGCATCCTGCTGGGCGGCGGAGCTGCCGGCGATGGCGGCTTGGAGCCGGTATTGTGACGCTGGATCACGCCCTGGCGCTGGGGTGGTGGTGTCCTATGTGGACTTGGTGTGCTAGAAAGAGGTTTAAGTAGAGAGTAAAGAGTTAGTAATGTGACACTCATCCTCCTTGTTCCCCTCTCACACTCACCTGTTGGCATGATCCGCTGGCGAGGCACGACTGGAATACTCCGGCCTGCCCCTTGGCGGCGGCTCCTTCTCCCCGCCGCCATAGACGAAACCACCGCCGGCGCTGCCCACACTGTTCCGTGGCGAAGGTGACTCCTTGTCCGAACCGCCGCCTCCGCCACCGCCTCCACTGGCGCTGCTGCCGCGCGACATATTCCGCTGTTGCTGCTGCTGTTGCTGCTGCTGCTGCTGTCCCTGCATCTGCTGGGAGGTGATGTAATCGTGCATCACAATCTGACGCGTACTCAGCACCGGCGGCTGCTCGACAACGCCGCCAAAGGGTGACCTGGCATACGGGGATCCAACGCCCACGCCATAACCCTGTGGCGGCGGCGCTTGCGGCGACGATTGTTGCGGTGGCGGCGGCAACTGTTGATTCGGTCCACCCGGTGCCTGCGACTGGGCGGGACTGTGACGTTGCTGATTTGGTTTGAAGTAGTCGTAGGCCCGCTTGCTCTCCAGATGATGCGGCGGCAGGTGGAGCGGTGTGCCCTGCGTAATGGAGCCGTGCTTGCTGCCACCGCTGCCGCTGCCCGGTGGTCCCGCCTCTGGCGTTGTCTGACGCACCAAACCCTCGAATTTGGGACTGAGCAGGGAGGACGAGGACGAGGATGAGGAGGCTGCAGCGGCGGCTGCTGCAACAGCTGCTGCTGCGGCATGAACAATGATCTGTTGCTGGGCGCTATTGGCCGGCGTACCGTGGGTTATGGAGCCGCTCTTTACCAGCAACTGTTGCTGCTGCTGTTGCTGGGCTGCCGCTGCTGCTGCTGCTGCTGCCGCCTGTTGCTGCTGCTGCTGTTGGGATGGTGAGTGTCCATGGCTGGGATGTAGATGATGCGCCTGCTGTGGACTCAACTTGGGCGGTGCCTTGCCTCGTCCCGACGATGATGACGGCGGTTGTGCTGGCGGCGGTTGTCCTGGCCGCGGCGGCATCTGTCCCTGTCCGGATATGGAAATGGGCACGGGCACTGGCACCGGCTGGACATAGACAGCTCCGCCCACACCCGGTGCCCCCTTGAGCACACTGTGCGGCGGCTGGGCATACAGAAATGAACTGGGCGCGGTCAGAGAGGGTACGGTGACAGTGTCGCCACGATACATGGCCGTGGAGCGTACAATGTGCTTCATGGACATGCCGGGCGGCGGCGGTCCATGATGGCCGCGGTCTGCCGAGGCAGAGGAGCTGCTGCTGCTGCTGCCCACCGATGAGCCCGAACTGGCGCCTGTGTGCGGCGAGTGACCGTCGCGTGGCGGCTTCTTAATGCTCAGATCCAGGGTTTGAGGCTCCGGTTCCGGCATCTGTTGCTGCTGCTGCTGCTGTTGCACCTGGGCGTGCACCTGCTGTGGATGCTGCGAGTGCGATGGATGCGGCTGGCCATGTCCCGGATGTCCTGGATGTTGCTGCTGCTGCGAAGGATGTGAGGGATGTGAGGGATGCTGCGAAGGATGCGAGGGATGCTGCGAAGGATGTGCGGGATGCCCGGGATGCTGCGATGGCGGCGGCTGTGCCAAACCTCGCTGCGGAAGCGCCGTTGGTACATTGTAAATGATCGTCTCCGGTGGCGTGGGCGTCGAATGGCTGCTCTTGGCTCCACCACCGATGCTGCTAGCTCCCTGCTTCACCACGGGCGTAATGGTGGCCTTGTCCACGCCCACGGCCGAGGCAGCAGCGGCGGCTGCAGCGGCGGCGGCATGGGCCATCAGACCCGGATGACTATTGGGCGGCACCACGCCAACGCCGAAGGCAAGATGTGGATTCACCACGGACAAGGTGGCCAAGCTGTCGCTGGTACCATTGTTGCCAGTGTTGGAACCGGATCCGGAGCTGGTCGGCGGCTGGGGAGGTGGTGCCACGGCCGCTGGACGCGAACTCTGTAGCTTTTGTTGCTGCTGTGGCGTTGGTGCTCCGCCAGGCTGCTGCTTGAGTATGCCCGCTGGCGTCGCCTCCTGCCGGTATTCCCTCACAATGGTCAGCTCCTTTCGCTCCAAATTATTGGCCGATTGCTGCTGTTGCGGAGACTGACTCTGGCCGGGAGTGGAGCCTTGTCCTTGCTGCTGCTGCTGTCCCTGCTGCTGCTGCTGCTGCTGCCCCTGCTGTCCTCCTTTGGGCTGCGGTCCCTTGTGCTTAAGCGAACGCTCAATGACAGAATAGACACAATCCTGGACATTGTTGACCGCCTCGCGACGCATGCTCATGGGTCCATTGACCGCCTGCTGCTGCTGCTGTTGCTGCTGTTGCTGTTGCTGCTGGTTTGTGCCCTGAGCCACGCCCATATTGGCCACTCCCGGCGGCTGTAAGCCCGCCACATTGTTATGTCCATGCCCATGACCGCTGCCATGAAAGAGTACCTTGGGACTCTGACGATTTGCCGGCGAATTCTCATTCTCCTCATCCGCCGTCTCCGTGGCCGATGAGTCATACTCCTCGCTGGTCTTTTGCTTCTTGGGCGCCTGCCCGGCGGCTGGTGGCAGCAGGCGATCATTGTCACCGCTGGCTGTCGATCCTGCCGCCTTGCCACTCATCCGGGTGGGCGTGATAATCAGTGGTGTGTCGCCGCGCGACGATGATGTCTTCTGCTGCGGCGCTGGCGGCGGTGGCTGCGGCTGTGACAGTTGCTGGGCTGCTCCTGCTGTGACCGCCGCCGCCTGCTGCTGTTGCTGCTGCTGCTGCTGATGGTGATGATGCTGGTGCTGCTGCTGCTGCTGCTGCTGCTGATGATGCTGAAGCTGAAGCTGATGCTGCTGATGCTGCTTGACAATGGAGGTGAGCGACTTGTGCCGCTGCAAATTCTCCGGACTCTCCACGGAAGCGGTATCAGAGCCACCGGGCTCCCGTTCGTCGCACGACGAGGTACTGACATCCGTTTCATCGCCGCCGCTGCCACTGCCGGCACCGCCACCGCCGCCGCCACTGGAGCCGTCAGTGAGATTCAGCTGGGGATCCAGCTTGCGACGGATACGCATCAGGCAGGCGGAACAGCAACGGGTGGCATGCGGCGGTATTTGGAATTCGGCCATTACCGGATCGCGTACCTCCGCCGCCAGCTCGAAGAGACGGGAGGGAATGTTCCGCAGGCGTTGGGCCCGATCCTTGGGATTGGGACATGTGGGCAGCGGACAATTGGGATAACGGCTGCGCACCGATTTGCACTGGCAGCTGTTGCAGACGCGAGCGCCCGCCGGTATGCTCTCGTCCGGAATGCCATACTGCAGGCCGCGACCCTTCTTCAGGGGTCGCGTTCGTGGACATGCCTCCGCCTTGCACACAAAGCAGCTGGCCAGGCGATCTGCAAGGGAAAGAGAGGAGATCGGTGGTCAGTAAAATTCCAAGCACAAGTTGTTTTATTCAAAAATATATGTCTAGATATTTCATTCGGCAACGTTCCAAGGTTGTTCAAGGTAAGGAATCACATAGATAAGGCCCTGTTCATATGTTATGTAAATACGTTTTTGTGACCTCCCCCTATATAATCAAGAGTAATCATTGAAAGAGCCCCCTTCCCTTAGATTACGTTATCATAAAATAAAGATTTTTAAACAAATATATTAAAATAACTATTAACTAATAACTAATAATAACTATTTTTTTAGATACATTTTGTTATAAAATGTTTACGTAATCATTTTTGTAGACCCCCCACTTCCCAAATAATGTAACATAATCGCTGAATCCCTAAGAGTTGTTAATGTTTCAACTCTGCAAAGAATTGGTTGGGAATTATAACCTCAGTGGGTTAAACACTGTTGTTACTAAAACTTTTACTAGTTACTCGTTACTCCTAACTTTTTACTGTTGCTCTCTACTGCTAGCCTTACTCGTTAATTTTATTCCCTACTGTTTAGTTTACTTGTTACTCGTTAATTTTATACGCCACTGTTTATCTTACTCGTCACTTGTTTATGTTACTCCCTACTGATATGCTTATTCGTTACTCGTTAATGTAACTCCCTACTGTTAAGCTTACTCGTTACTTATTAATGTTATCCCCTACTGTTAATCTTACTCGTTACTCAGTACTGTTACTCCCCACTGTTAATCTTACTCGGTACTGTTACTTTCACAGAGCGAATTCAAATTGTATGAGACGATTAATAGCTCCCATTTTTGGCGAATTTTGTAACCTTTTTGTGAACTTTTATACTACTCTAAAATATTTTACACCAACTTGGAGTAAAAAAGTTCTTAAATTGAATTATTTTTCCTCAAAACTAACTTCAACTTTGGTTATATTTTAGTTTGAACTGATACCGAGCTTATACCAATATTATAAGATAGGTAAACTAAACGAGTCTCCCTTAATAATATTTCAATAACATTTATTTATACTCTGGTTACGTTTTGTCTTTAATATATTTAATATTTTTAATGTTTTTTTTTTTT
>JAEIIG010007953.1:0-27983 GCA_018904695.1 Drosophila parvula | reverse complement strand
TAAATAATACGTATAATAAAGAAATTAAATAACTCGATTACCTGCGTATTTTTTTGGTTTTACAAGTGTTTTTACATAGTTAAAGGCAGTCCCGCCACCCTGGGTCACATCGGAGAGCTGTAAAAATTAATACCAATAAATAACAAACGTAACATCTACATATATAAATATGTATATATATAATTATAAAGTACATAAAATACTTACATAAAATAAAACCGTGGCAATGCGGTTGCCGGTTTCGGGGGAGGCCACCTCACCGCTTTCCATCTATTCAATTATCAAATATTTCAAACTTTTAAATAAATTCGAAGAAATCTCGGGAATATATTATATAAGTATCTTACGGTGATTGGATCGAACCAGTCGTTGTGATTGCTATAGTGTCCTCCGATACCGTAGTTGGCAAACTGATGATGCTCGGCATATTTCATATTCATATCCGTCATATCCTCCACTCTCCTGTCTATAGTTTGCAGGACCTTATGCATACTAGCGGGTATGAACGAGATCTGGCTGGTCCTGGAATTGGACACCGATGTCAAATTGAGCCCCGTCACCTGGGCTCGTTTCAAATTCTTTCTGGTCAACTCCTTGATGGTATCAATTTCGCTCTGATAGATTACGTCGTGGTAGAACACGATTAGCGGGTCGTGGCTGAGCTCCTCCGCCTTAAAGGGAGCTATCCAGAGGAAGGGATTCGTCTCGGTCATGTAGCCGCAACGCAACTTTCGCTGCTCCCGCGGTGTGGCTTGCCTGTGGCCACTGCAGGTGAGGCAAAATGCCATGAAATCGTCCACTAAGTCACCTTCTTTGGGTATGGGCTTTAAATAGAAAATATTTTGTATTATAAGTAAGTAAAACGAATATAACATTTCGATATACTTACCCCGTGCTCTTCAATTACTTTCGACCCATTGAGGGAAACGCTATCCCCTTGAGCCTGCAGGAAGTCCTCATAGTTCCTTAGAAACTCCTCACTGGCTGGCTGAATCGTTAAGAGCTCATGGTAGGTGTCATTCATACCCCGGAAATCACCCAATTCTGCCTTGGCCTGCACTAGCAGTGCCAAGATTTGTGGCGTTAGTTCCTCGGATTGTTCTCCGCCAGTCAAGCGATTACTGGCCTCCAATAGCCAAGAGTGTGCCAATCTGGGATGCTTATCCCTCAGAGCCAGACGAGCTATGTCCACACAGTGCTCGGCGTTCAACTGGGTGCTAGAGATAGCAAGGAGCGAAGTTAAAAGTGTCTTGGGGGTGTATAGACTGTATATACTTGTATTGCACGCCGTCTAGAAGTCCATTGGCTATATCCTTCGCCTTAAGCCTGTAGACGAACTGAATACGGAGAATGCCATCGAGTGCTCCCTCTAGTTCACTTTTGTCGGGCATCCATTTACCATTTCTCAGCTTCCTAAGGCGATCCAGAGGCTCTGAGGGGAGAGGGGTTAGAAGAGTTCATTGCAGGAAGGTTAAGACAACTCACTTTCACCCGTCGGCGCCTCCATAAGGTTCTCCACCCTCTGCCAGTCCACGGTCAAGCGTTTATTGAGCAAATATTTGTTTACAGGACTATCAAAATATGCTGGACCCCAATCCCTTGCCTCATTTCGCTCACTCTCAAAGTCCCGGAGTGCCCTATAAGATTCAATTAAACTTATTAAGTGTTCTGGTAAAGATCACACAGCTTACTCTTTCAGGAAATCCAGCTTCTTTAGGTTATCGTTGAGAAATTTCTGCATTTGCTGGAGCATTTTCTGTTCGTAGCCAAAGACCTTGGTCATCTCGTGTACGGACGAGAAGAACTCGCCACCAGAAGTGAGTCTGAGACCAAGTTGGAGCATTAGGATTAATACCCATATTCGCGGGAACATTATACCGACTGAGATGTGATCTCGAGAGCTTTGCGATTCCGACTGAGCCCGCCATTTGACCCCTCAGATTATTACATCAGCTTCGGCTTATAGAAGTCAGGGGTTGCTGGGCCAGCATAAACCAGTTCTTACACGCACCCAAAGAAAGTCCGAATGCCGGGTTCATTATGCCGGCAAACTGGTTTTTTCCCAAAGAGATATATGTATGTAAGTTGTAAGGAAATAGCAGAAGCTAGCGTGATAAACATTCTCCTAAATACATTTATATTATTGGTAATATTCAGCTATTTGATATTGAAAATACAGCTGAAACAAACAGAGCTAAAATAGTAATTAAATTACTAAAATGGAGTGGAACGAATTACCATATAAATGTAATTGTTCTGTAAGTTGCATTTCGTTTAGTTCAGATATATTAGCGCTTCGGAATGAGCACCTGTTTTCTGCTGATCATGATGCTCTTCCTGAGCCCGATTCTGGGACAATTTCTCGAGGAGGACACTCAACGTCGCTACTCAAGATCTGTGGTCAACATGGATGAACTGCTCAAGTTGGAGGAAGAGCTGGCTGTCAATTTGGAAGGTTATATAGCTGCGCTTGTTAAGAAGCAAAAGACTATCTCAAAGTGAGTCAAGACGAGACATTTACCAAGCCATTATCTACTGATAATAAGCCTTTTAGGGGTATAAAGGTGCTGCGTCGGAGACACAATTTCGAGGAGGAACTGACAAAGTTCTGGGAGAATCCTATCAACACTTACTCCCTCATACGACACATGCAGTCGGACTGGCATATGTGGCAGTTGTTTATGGAAAAGCCTATCGGTCTGGGTTGGTATTATCGACTTTTGGGTTTATTTCAGTAACTGACAGAGTAGCTTGGCAGAACAAATAGCTTTTCTGGAGTCCAAGAAACCAATGATGCCCCAGGAATACGATTTTAAGGACGCTGCCGAAGGTCTGACAAGAATGCAATGGACTTACGATTTATTAGAGAACGACATTTCGCAGGGATTGCTAGATGGAGTCCAGTATAAGTCTGTATTATGATAATTATATTTATCTATATGGAATATTCTCTAAGAAACTGCAACTTCAGTTCCACGCTGACAGCTCTCGATTGTTTTGCCTTGGCTGAACATCTCATCAATTCATGGCGCTGGGCAAGTGCAGAGAAATGGATTTTAGAGGGGATCTATGCTTTGCAGAGGCCAGATCCTCAGACAGAGATGCAAAAGCTAAGAGGACTAACACCGGCGCTACTCTACAGGACTCTGGCGCGAGCTCGCGTGGATGAAGGTGGGTAGAAAAGGGCAAACAGGTTCCCAGAGATTTTATATTAAATTTCTCGGAGTGTAGGAGAAGTGAAGGAAGCCTTGACGGCTTACCGCGTTGCGTTATACCTCTCTCCCCAGGATGCGGAATTATGGCAGGAGAGCTACACATTGGAACAAAGGGTTCTTGCATTACCCGGAGTTCAGCCCTTAAAACAAGAGCCAGAAGATCTTTACGAGGATGATGTAGGGTTACCCAAGTGCTGCAGTGGTCGGTGTCCGTTGCCTTCAGCACTTCGGCTGTACTGTTTGTGGAACACCAAATCGCATCCCTTCCTCCGACTGGCTGCCATCAAGACGGAGGTCCTGTCGCTTGATCCCTATGTGGTCCTCTTCCATGACGTGGTTCCTGAGGCGGAACGCGCCCTTATCCGATCGAGTAGCAAAGCGCATCTGCTGCCGTCCTCCACAATCAATTTGGATACGGACAAGTTCGAAATACTTCAATTTCGCACTTCGAAGTCCGTGTGGTTTGATAGGGATGACAATAAAGCTACCCAAAGGCTCAGTGTGTTCCTGCAGGATGCAACTGGATTGGACATGGAACAGTCGGAGTTCTTTCAGGTCATCAATTATGGAGTAGGAGGCCTCTTCGGGTCCCACCTCGACTCACTGCTTGAAGACGAAGTGAGCACTACCAACTGAGCTTCTTTATTGTACTAAATGATTTGTTTTTTTCTTAGAACCGATTCCAGGGTACCAAAGATCGACTGGCCACCGCACTCTTCTATGTGAGATTATCGTTTATATCCGGGTGTATGACCTTATATTTTTTCGTACTCTACAGCTGAGTGAAGTTCCACAGGGCGGTGCCACCATTTTTCAATCACTAAACCTCACCATCTTTCCCCAGCCGGGAGCGGCTCTTTTTTGGTATAATCTGGACACGAAGGGCAATGAACATCAGCTAACAAGACACGCTGGATGTCCTGTCATCGTGGGTTCCAAATGGGGTTGGTGTTGTTACAATTAAAATGTGCTTTGGGTTTAAAAAGTTTCTCTTACAGTCATGAGCAAGTGGATATATGATGAAGGACAGGAGCTCCGTAATCCCTGCACTATCCAGGATGGGATGTAAGGACTATGCTTAAGAAGTAGGGAGACTGTGTACACTGATCGGTGCTTAAATGTTCAAATAAAACAAATAAATTGAGATCTAAGTTACTTGGGATACGCTTCAATGTATGACTAATTCCCAGAACCATATAATTAGTAACCTCTAATAGCTTGTGGACTGAACAGTTCATTTCATCTCCTAAGTCAGACTAATAATGCAGGCTTTTTGCTTACTACTCGGAATCATTTATTTCCTTAGTCCTGGCCAGGGTCAAAGGGTGGAGAAGTATGCCTTTAAGGTGCCCAAGGGCTTTGCCAGATCTGTGATAAACATGGACGAGTTGCTTCATTTGGAAGGCGACCTAGCTGTGAACTTGCAGCAATACGTGGAGGCTCTGTCCCAGAAAGCCAACACTATTAGGAAGTAAGTTCAGTATCTCAGTTTTTCGAATACCCTACATCTATTAATACCTTTAAAGGGGAATCCAAGAGATGACGACCAGGTTTGAGCAAAGGCGGAACCGTGGACAGAGGCAAGATTGGGATCCGTTCAATAGTTACTCCCTCATCCGGCACATGCAGGCGGACTGGCTGATGTGGCAATTAATAATGGAGAAACCTGTGGGTCAGGGTGAGTAAAGCAATAGTGTAAATTACCTTTTGCAATTTTCTAATTATTTCACCTCAGAACAATTGGATTACCTTAGCGGGAAGCTGGTACTGCTGCCGCAGCAGAGCGACTTCAACGACGCAGCTGAAGGGATCAGGAGAGTCCAAATAGTGTACAATATGTCAGCCAGTGATATATCCAAGGGACTGATGGATGGAGTACAGTACAAGTAAGTGATGAGAGAGAATCCCTTATCTACTTAGATATGAACTGATGAACTTCTGTTATAAGCGCCTCGTTAACAGCTCGGGATTGTCTGGAAATGGGTCGTTATCTCATGAATCTTTCGGGATGGAACAGAGCCAAGGAGTGGATTAACGCTGGAATTAAGGTCTTAGAACGGGTAGATACCCAGCCGATGTTAGCGGCAATCAACAAGATGCAACTGTACCGGACTCTGGCACAAGTTCTGGTCAAGCTGAGTACGAAGAAAACACAACTAAGCCACAGATTGTAAACTTTTTCTCATTAACTGCCTAGATGAGTCCGAAGAAGCCTTGACAGCCTATCGAGTTGCCTTAAAGGAATCCCCCTATGATACCGTGTTATTCCAGGAGTTTCGCTCGGCGGAGATGGAACTGCTAACTAGGCCACTAATTCATGGTAATGTATCCAACCTGGATACCGAGGTGTATCAGATGCCCCACTGCTGCAGTGGTCGCTGTGAGCTACCGAAAAAACTCCGGCTCTATTGTCTGTACAACACCACGGCTTCCCCCTTCTTGAGACTGGCGCCCATCAAAATGGAGATACTCTCTATCGATCCGTACATCGTTCTCTTCCACGATGTCGTTTCTCCCAAGGATATGCAACGAATTCGTGCGGGGACGAAGCCGCACCTTATCCCATCCAGCACCTACGACCAAACGACAGGCATCTACAAGATTGTCTCTTTCCGCACATCCAAGTCGGTGTGGCTACCATGGGACATGAACGATTGCACTGTGAGGATCACGAGAATGCTAGAAGATGCCACCGCACTGAACCTGAACAGCTCGGAAATGTTCCAGGTGATGAACTATGGCGTGGGTGGTCTCTTTGATATCCACAGTGATACCCTTCTCATGGATAAGGTGTGTACAAAGGTACTAAGTACTTTACCCTGGTAATATTCTCAATAATTTCTCCTCTAGGAACGCTTCAATGGCACCAGCGACCGAATAGCCACCGCACTCTTTTACGTGGGTATATTAGTTATACGATATTAGCTCGTTATTACGATTTCTCTCCAGCTAAGTGAGGTTCAGCAAGGCGGCGGTACTGTCTTCCCAAGTCTGAACCTCACCATCTTCCCACAACCAGGATCGGTTCTCTTCTGGTACCTTCTGGACACAATGGGCTATGAGGATTTGCAAACTTATCACGCCGGCTGTCCCGTCATCGTGGGCTCAAAATGGGGTGGGTAGAGTTATTTTTTAAGTTGAATTGTGCCTTTAAATAAGGCTTTTGAATTTTGCAGTCATGACCAAATGGATCAAGGATATGGGACAGGAGTTTAGGAAGCCCTGCTTTGATTTTAGGTCTCCTAATAATACCGATTTAGCAGAAAAGTTTTCTTTTAATTTATTGCTTTAATCATTGATTTTAATTACTCGAACTTGGGTAATATTTAAATATTTTAATCTTTGTGGAAAGAGATGACAACAATTTCTGTCAAATATATTTTTAAATTGAATTTGTTACACTGTAAACCTTTGTAAAGTTTTCAATAATATATTTAGCAAGTACTCCTCCTGTGGAATTAGTTTCTCAGATCGATTTCCGACATGGCATAGTTGTGAATCTTATTAGAAATCTAAGAAGCCGAAGAGCATAAATAAATAGTACATTGTAAATATCTAAAGATATTTCAACTAAAGCAGTTGGATTCTAATCAAGTTTGTTTGTTATGATGCTGCCTATTCTGGTTTTTATACTTTCAATATAAATTATTAGTCTTGTAGAAGTGTAATATTTTTCTTTGAACAATATTCGTTGAACAATAAGTATGTATTTCTCTCTTTGTTTGGATGCCCACCTAAGACACCTACTTTTCCCTGCTATAAATGCCGAAAAAACGCCAACTGTGTTAATATTTGCTTAGCTGCACATCTTGTCGAGGAGCTGTATCCAAAGGCGGCTACCCAAAAAAATCCAGAGCAGTAATAAATTGAACTCCGAGTAGATACCATGTCCCGGTTGAAATTGGTTATTTCCATACTCTGTGGTAGTATATTTCTGTCCCCAGTTTATGGGGACTACTACTCGGCGATCAGTGAGCTCGAGCGACTTCTCGACGTGGAGGCCTTCATTGTGGAGAAGTTTGATGAATACCTGGAGAGAGCCCACCAAGAACAGCAGGAAATCAAGAGGTTAGAATAAAAAACAATGGCTTATAATATACTATATACTAATAAGAAATTTCCCTAAAAGATTCCTCGCCCAGGTGGAGGCGCTGCAACAGAATCGAGGTGATCTCGAGGAATACTTCGGGAATCCACTCAACGCCTTCACAACCATTCGACGAATGGTTCACGACTGGAAGTTTAATGTCTTTGATCCCATTTTTGCTACAACAAATTTCGAGACCTACAAGAGTGCCCTCAGCGAGTCCTTGGAGAAGATTAAGTTCAAGGGACCCACGGCGGAGGATCTGAAGGGAGCCACTCGTGGTCTGCTCCGACTACAAAATGTTTACCAGCTGCCCACAGCTGAGCTGGCAAATGGTTTTCTTCGTGGCGAAGAAAATCCCTTAAATACCACTCTCAGTGCCAGTGACTGTCTTGAGTTGGGAAGGAATCTCTGTCAGCTGCAGGAGTACACCTATGGCTCCGAGTGGTTACTGGAGGCCAGAAAGAGACTGCATGGTGAGCCCTCAGGCTTTATCTCGCCCAATGTGAGCGACGTAGAGATTCTGGAGCATCTCTCGCCCGCCTTCAACGGGTTGGGCAACCTCAAGCTGGCTCACAAGCTAAACAATGAGATCCTGGACAAGGAACCAACTCACGAAGAAGCTCTAAAGAACAAGATTAATTATGAGACTCAACTAGCCAGGGATCGAAGTGACAGACCTAAAAAGCCAGTGGATGTGCCTCAAAAGTCGGCAAAGGTAAGGAAAGCCAGTAAGGAAACTTCCAACAACTAAAAGATAATCTCTCTAACATCCAGGAGCTAAAGGAGAGCTTCCAACTTTACACACGCGTCTGCCGGGGTGAACTCCGCCCATCCCCTCGAAAGCAGCGGAACCTCAGGTGCTGGCTGAGTCACCAGAATGTATCCTACTACCTCCTTGCCCCGTTCAAGGTAGAACAACTCAATCTGGATCCCTATGTGGCCTATTTCCATGAGGTTATGGCCGACAGCGAAATGGAACTGATCATGGAGAATGGCAAGGGAAACATGGAGCGATCCAGGGTGGGTCAATCTGTGAATGCGACCACAACCGATATCCGTATCAGTCAAAACGCCTGGCTGTGGTACGAGCCAAATCCCTGGCTGTCAAAGATCAGGCAGCGCCTGGAGGATATCACGGGACTCAGCACGAAGAGTGCGGAGGCGCTGCAGCTGGTCAACTATGGAATCGGAGGACACTACGAGCCGCACTTTGACTTTATGGAGGTATGAAGGGGGTTCTTTTGATAGTTATATATAAAATAATATATTATAATGTTGATAACAATTAAGTATTTATATATTATCTTTTCATTTAAATAATATATTTCTTACAGAGCACCTCTGACTGGAAGGGTAATCGCCTTTTGACCGCCCTTTTCTACGTGAGTTTTTTAGTTTTTGTTTAAAATATATATTATAAATGTTTTAAATACTTTTAATTTAATTTAAACTTTATGTACAGCTCAATGATGTGCCTCTGGGTGGTGCCACCGCCTTTCCCTTCCTTCACTTGGCTGTGCCCCCTGTGAAGGGCAGCCTCCTTGTCTGGTATAATCTTCATAGTTCCCTGCACAAGGACTTCCGCACAAAGCATGCTGGCTGTCCCGTCCTACAAGGATCCAAGTGGAGTAAGTACAAATTATACACAAAAAAAATACCCTTTGTATTTAATTTAATTAATTTAATTTAATTTAATATTATTTAGTATGCAACGAGTGGTTTCATGAAGGTGGACAGGAATTTAAGCGGCCCTGCGGTTTAAGAAACGATGAGGGAAAGTTCAAGAAGTTGGAGGAAAAATAAGATGATTTTCTATGCAATAACTATTGAAATTAATTAAATATTCTTTAACATATGTAATTACTGATAAAAAAATAAAGTCTTTTAACTATTTTACACCGAAACTTACAAACTTTTGCTACAAATCTTAGCGGATCTTCTGAGCATCGATTTATTGTGGTGAATTTCTTTAAAGAATTTAATCAAAACCCACCAAGATAACCTCAGAAATTCACCACACAAGTTAGATAATATATATATATGAGTTAATCGATTGTCTGAAAAAGTCGATTTGCAACTTTCTTCACATAGGTTAACCTTTAGTCTCTTTGGCCCTCGGATTCTAGGCCCCAGATACTAGGCCTCAGTTCAAAGCCATCAGCCAAGCCGGCCGGTCGATGATTCTCTGTTTATTACAATACAAAAAATTATTTCTAGTCATTGACCTGAGCGTAAAAAAACGACCAAAGATCCGCTGAGACATCTTACTAATTATGCAAATGCCGACGCTTGCGGGCTTATTATGGCTCTTCCACCTGCTGCTTCTTAGCTCTTTTGCTGGAGCTAATTTGGCCAGGGGAGAGAAGCAACTGGAGGCTCTTCTGGACACGGAGACACACCTCATCGACGAGTTGCGTGACTATATCGAACGTTTGGAGCTTCAGCTGGAGGAGATTCGCAAAGAGACCGTGGAAATTGAGGCGATACATGGCCAAGTGACCGCTGATGGAGTGGAGGAGCACATGGGTAATCCCCTCAACGTGCTGACCATCCTGAAGAGATTCGAGAGTGTCTGGCCCAAGTTAGAGCAGCAGGCCAATGCCACAGTCCTGCTGGGTCCAAGGGAGGATTTCCTTTCCGATGGAGACCTGCCACTGCCCACCGAGGAAGAGTACGAGGAGTCTCTCAGCCATCTGCTGCACCTCCAGTCGGTCTACGAGCTAGAACCTGCCAGTCTCTCGTTAGGAGTGGTCAATGGCCTGAAGCTGGGGTAAATGGATAATTAAAAAATGCCAGATGAAGCAACATTACAAAGCAATCAAAAATTGTTTGCATACTTACAGCTCTGCCATGTCTTGGGGCGACTGCCTGGAACTGGCGCTCAAATCAGACCTCTCGGTGGCTCGCTTTTGGCTAGAAACTGCTCTGGACAAGCTGCCCGGCGCCAGCGAAAACTTCACAGAGTCGCAAAGGGAGCGGGATAGGGGACGAGTTCAGATTCTGGAAACAACGCTCAACATGGAATACCGCACTGGTGAGTTTTATTCGTAAATAAAAACGGAAATTTCCCTAGACTTAGCCGTTCTTTCGTAGGCGAACTTTCCCGGGCCCTGGCCGCAGCGGAGGAGCTCATCCGGCTGGTGCCCAAGGACCAGGGATATCAGAAGGCAAAGACAACGATTGAGCAGGCCTTGGACAAGAAGCAATTGCCCAAGGGCAAAGGACGAAAGTCGACAAAGACACAAGTAAGTGGCTGCTGAGGTGTCAGGCTAAGCTGATACCTTTAAGTCGGTGGAATAAAAAACATTCCAAAGCCAGCACCTCCGGCCATGCCAACTTTTTTAGGAATTAAAAAAAATAATAGAAATAACATGTACTTCCTTCATTATTCCCAGAAAACCAGGACAACGGAGCAGCTGCTCATAGAAGAGCTTTGCCGTGGGGCTGCCAACGAAGTCACAACCGGAAGTGGCCTCCACCAGTGCCACCTGGCAAGAAATACTCCCTGGACGCTCTTACAGCCCACGAAACTGGAGTCCCTCAGCTCGGACCCTTATATTGCTCTCCATCACGACGTGTTAACCGCAAAACAAACTCATCAATTGCTGGAACTCATGGATGAGGCTAAG
Organism: Drosophila parvula; assembly: GCA_018904695.1. NCBI lineage: Eukaryota > Metazoa > Arthropoda > Insecta > Diptera > Drosophilidae > Drosophila > Drosophila parvula. The sequence continues at coordinate 17,049 of JAEIIG010007953.1, read as the reverse complement.
GATGCGTCAAGTCAAGAACTCAGTTACCAGCCCATAAAGTTATCCAAGTTGGCGCAGAAGATGATGCGGAGCATTTACCGGAGGCTGGGTCTCAGCCAGGAGTCTGGGGACGCGTCGAGTTCGTGGCAGGGACGTCGCCATGGTCACGGGCACGCCACCAAATTAGAGAGTGACTCGGAACTTGGTCGCGATCACGCGGCACGTGGCATGCTGAGCGTACGTGGTTTTGGCCGACCTGCCTAATTAATTGACTAATGTGTCGCTAATTAAATTCCGTGGCACAGTTGCAGGCACCGGGAGTGGGCGGCGCCGTGGTCTTCCCTCAGCTGGAGCTCGGCGTGAATGTTCCACGTGGCGGCCTGCTTGTCTGGCGTACACGCACCGCCGGCAATTCGGGATTGGGATCCATATCCGGACATGGATACGAGTGGGACTACCGCAGTCGGCAGGCCGTATGTCCTGTGCTCCTGGGCGGACAATTGTGTGAGTATTGGAGCGGAGAGAGCGCGTGTCGGGATTCAGCTTGTGGCCCAAAGCCACTTCTCATATCCCAACATGCTTGTCACTCGAACGTGTCCAAAGAATATCGTGTTTTTAGGCAGATGAGTGGGCAGAGAGGGTATATTGGGAATAGGTTGAATATGTGAAGATGTTTGCCTAAAATCAGTAAAACCAAGCAACTGATTTATTCCCTTGAAAAAGTCCCTTAAGCCATCAAGATTTAAGTTTAAAATTAATAGAATTACATGACCCAAAATTAATCAGAGTATTATTTATCTTGGTCTTTTTTAACTATAATTTAATAGATTACTAACAATGAAAGGTTATTATATATTATATGTATTATATTATACATTTTTTTAAAGCAATTTGAATGGTTAAAAGTGTTTTTTCTGCGAAGATGTGACCGCAAACATAATAATTTATTGTCTGTTGAATTTTTCTCTTCTTGCTACCTCTTCTTTAATTTATATAGTATAAACATAAACTCAACCAAACAATTATATTACCCAGTCAACATCCCCTTTGCCACCGCATTAATTTCCATTTTTATTCATCTCAATTTCGAATGCAGCCGCATGGACAGGACTCAGTTGACAGGACTCGGGCGTTGGCAGCGAGCCGGAAGGACTTCGCTGATTTACCGACGCGTGTTACATATGCATTAATTGCCGGCGGGGGATGCGAATAAAGTTGACCTTGCCATTTGATTAAAAATCAGTCTTTTTACTGCGCTGCTGCGTTATTATTATTTCGTTATTGCCGCTCGGCAGCTGGGAGTGGTTCGGTGTGAATGGGCTGGACAAACAAAGCCCGGAATGGGCGGCATTTCGGCTTGAATGGACTCCATAATTGCAGGCCATCCGCGCGATAGTTTGTTTATTTTTTATTTCATTTGTTTTCCTCTCAGTTTGTTCTGTTTGTTGTTAAGAGGAAACAACAAACCGAGCCAAACACTTCTCGGCGGTCATAAAACAAGTGAGCTGCCGGTCTGGCCTGGCCTGGCCGCAGCTTTTGAAGTCGGTAAATCAGCGGAGATTGCGAATCAAAACAATGTGAGTTATGGTGGATATGGCGGGGCATCTCATTAACAAATCATTGCTCCAAATTGGCGGCCCGAGGGAATCGGAATCGGATCAGATTCGGATTTCAGATCGTATCCATAAACATAAACAATAGCCAGTCAATTTCCAGCTGAGAGTCCATAAACCAATATGATAAGTTGCTCACCGACTTGGAAATGTTAATTAGCCATTGTTGCAACGTTTTACAACACTGATCAAGGCAGAGCTGGCTAAAGAGAGGAAAATTTCGATAAATCAATAAATGTAGCACTATTGTTAAAAAATATCGAAAATATCGTGATGTTTAAGATATCGAATTTAATGTTGAAATATCCATATTATCGAAAAAAATAACCGAGCAACATTATTTACAGTTTCTTATATTTATTACCGATTCTTTTTTAAGTCTAATTACAAAAATTGCTCCGATATATCAAACAGATTTATGTATCTATCTATCTATCTATAGATATCGATTTTTATATCGGTCTTCCCGTAAAATATCAATTCGGTTCCGATATGACGATACTTTTAAACATCTTTAAGCTGAATGCACAATTTTACACCCTAAATGTACATTTTATAGATAAAAATGCAGCTGTTTCGAATATTCCACGAATCCCTCTATAAATAAAAATTGTTCCAAGAACAGAAATACAATTTTTACCATTTTTATAATGTTAAAAAAAAATTGCAGAAACTGCCAGCACTGCTGCCAATAGTCACTGATGGCCGAACTGCAGTCTTAAATATCAAAAAGTTAACTGCCAATTAGCCCGTATTAATATGCTCGTCGGCTCTAATTCAATCCGTCCAAAGACAATAGCCGAGGCAATCCGATTTCAATTTTGATTCTGAGTCCGAATCGAATTTAGAATTCGAAACGAGCTCGGCCGATGATAAGCATCAGTAAATCAGCGCAAAACAAGCCATAAAACACGCCCGGCTCCGAGAAACCCGTACGGATGGCTCCTCTCCGCGACGGAACTTGCACAGAACTGGCTAATAAAACAGTTTTCCTCAAATCATAGGCCACCGCCAACTAGTTTCGACTCCGCGCTGCCACTTTGCACACGCGAAATTAATTCTCGCCGCCGGTTTCCTCTCCGTCTCTCCCGGGATCTCACAGAGATTTCACAGAAATCTCTATATAGAGATCTTCATGGTGACATGGTGATCCGCCAAATCAGTTCGCCACGAAACGTGGCCAGCGGCGGACATAGAGTTCTCAAGAGATCAGAGGATAATATTAGATACAGAAAGGATTTCTACTTTACAGAGATCCACTTAAAGAGCCATGTGGAGAAATATTCCACTCCTGGTTTTGGTGTCCTGCCTGAGTCAGGACTCTTTGGCCTCGGATTACTTTTCCTCTGTCACGGGTCTGGAACAACTTTTACATACAGAGGAGTATCTCGTCAGGGAACTGAGGACTAAAGTAAATGGAGTCAGGAAATCATTGCAACAGTTGGAGGGGTGAGTTAAGGTCAATATAATAAGGATTAAAGTGTCTTTAGTAAAGTTTAATACAAATTAATAAATAAATTAAATAGTTATCGTACAAATCTTTACCAAAAATGTCAACTTACTTGGATAAGTATGCCAAAATCGTGATAAGATCATTTAAAGGAACTACATTAGCATTTCGCCGTCAAAATTCAGCTAATAAGCCTACTTCCTTTTTAGATTGTACTTTGTAAATATTGTAGGCTATATGTGTACTTGAGAATTAAATAGTTTTTACACTTCAAAGTCTTGTACAAATATTTATTATTAAATTATTTCTTAACCAATTATTAATTTCTATGGTAAACTTACAGATGCATTTTACATGCTTTATATACCTATATCTTTTACTATCGGAATCTACAGATCTTTCTACAATATTTTGAAAATGATTAATGGAATTTTAAATGGCTTAATCTACTTTAAGCTGCAGGTAACCGGTATAAATTTTGTCGCGTCAAGATCTGAAGACAAATAGGAATCCCATTATCGTGCCAATTAAGTCTTTTGTGAACTTCTGATTGATATGCAGTCATAAAAATAAGCTTTATGATTAAGAAAATCAGTTAAAAATTAGTTTTAGTATAGATTTATTATAAAATCTCATCAAAATAACAATTTAGATATAGAAAATCAGTTTAAAATTAGTCTGACAGTAGCTATCTTATAAAATGATAGATTAATTAATAGAGGATATGGAACAGTCGAACCTGAGCTCCCAGGAACTATGTATAGTTTTGTCAGATCACGAAATTTGAAACAATGCTAATTTAATTACAACCTATTGTCGTTAGCAAATCCATTAAATTTATTTTATGCCCCTTTCGCGAACTAGTTTCTGGGGTAAAATTGTCGTCGACCCACGAGGTGCCATAAAGTCTGGCACCTTTCGATGTGTGAACATGTCATGCTTGCGGTACCAAATTGGTTTTTATCATCGAACTCGCATCTATCATTAATCCCGGGGTAGTTAGGGCATTATCCACTATCTTTCAATGGCCATTGACAGATCGTTTTTTTTTCTTCCTTAGTTTTGTTTTTGGTTGAGCGATCGAGTTAAGCTTTGTTCATCGAATTTCGCTTTCGTTTTATGCCATTTCGCTGGCGGTTTTGTTATCGCGGCGATCGTAAAAACTATTATGAATATAGAATCACACATAAATTAGAATTAATTAAGCCGAAATACGAGTATGCGCATGCAAACTTGGCTCCTATGACGACACAATGGTCATAAATCGGTTAAACTGGTCAACCCTAATCCGAAACTCGTTCAATTCGCAGCGAGCTGTCCTCCATCGAACAGGAGCACTCCCTGGCGACAGCCGATACGGAGAACTATCTGACCAATCCGGTGAATGTGTACCGCCTAATGAAGCGCCTTCACACGGACTGGTTCCTTACGGAAGGACGAGTGCAACAGATTGCCGAGGAGCTGAGTGAGTTATATATATTATATATTTCAATAATAATAATATATAGAAAAATCAAAGATATCATAGTTCCGACTTTAATGATTCGTTTTTCTCGATAGCCTTCAATGCCACCAAAGGATATGGACTGAGCTTCCCTAGCCAGGAGGATGTGGAGGGCGCTGCTCTGGCTCTGGTTCGCCTGCAGAGCACCTACAAGTTGGATGTGGCCCAGGTGGCAGCCGGCATTCTGAATGGCGTCAAATACGGGTGAGACAAAAAGGGGGAATCCGGGGATTGGAAAGTGGAAATAGGGAAAGGAATGGCGGAAGCGAATAAGCAATAACCAGCCAGGCTTAAAATATAGAGCTATATATCCTCTAATCCAGGCCAAACGAGGTCCTGTTCTCCCTCCCTCCCGTCCCCCATTGAATTCACTATAAACAATTAAATGGCAACGGAGCATACTCAATTTTTAGTCACTTTATTTATTTATGAATATCTAAAGAAGAGAATACAAAAAGCTGTTTTCAAAATACTTCCGATTAAATAAATTTATGGTTTTTATGTCTAACGGTAGTTAACTAATTAACATAACTTATGACTAAAGCCAAACCAAAAACGTCATTCAGATTTCTACCATGAAAACTTAGACTCATTTATATAATTTAAGTTAAAGTAGTTTTTGTTAATATTTCAGAGTATTTAGTGGTCGATAAAATCTACTCTAACTTTGGCAGCCTTTATTTTTAGCTCGGATATGAGTTGGCAGGACTGCTTCGAGCTGGGTCAACAACTCTTTGAAATGGAGGACTACAACAACACCAGAAACTGGCTGAGGGAGTCCATGGACCGCCTGCGTCGTCACAGCAACACCGCCCACACCGGTCCGGATACGGAGACCCTCAATAAAATGGAGGCGACGGCCAAGAGTTTGTTCCAAATGGGTGAGCAAAGCGGGGGCAATATTCGTGTTGGCCTTTATTAACACCAACACTCCCTACTCGATTTTTTAGGCGACTTCGACACGGCCTATGAGCTTAGCCAGCGAGTGCTCCAGTTCGATCCCAAGCGCATCCGGAACTGGCATCTGGGCGACAAAGGAGCAGCACCACCAGCTGAGGATTCGGAGGAGGCACTCCTGCCCAAGCACTCCGATTCGTATAGTGTAAGTTTAATATTAATTTATTAATGAAAACTCCTATATCTCGTACACAGCAAGAAGAACAAAATGACTTTGCAAAAAAAGGGAAATAAATAATTCATTGTCTGTGCCCTGACTCGTGCGAAACTGGTTTGGAAATTCAAATCACAAATGGTTTATACTTTACTTTGTAAATAAAGGAGAACACTTCACAAATTATGTGCATAAAAATGATTTAGAACATTTCTGAAACAAGACCGGTGTATAGGTAGAACTTATTAATGAAAAATATAACTTTTCTCAACCAAACTTTTACTAATTTTAGTTTTTAAATATGCTAAAAACTAATTAAATTTATGATTACTTCCACAGCTAACAGAGGAGTTCGCGCACTATGAGAAGGTGTGCCGGGGTGAGGTGAATCCCCCTCCTCATCAGGAGCGCAATTTGCGATGTCGGTTAAGTCAGGGACAACATCCTTACCGCTTGCTGGCGCCCCTGAAGCTAGAAGAGCACAGCCTGGACCCATATGTGGTTACCTTCCATGACATGCTCAGTCCTGAGAAGATCGCTGGACTTCGGGAAATGGCTGTGCCCAGGATGCGTAGATCTACCGTGAATCCCCTGCCGGGAGGTCAGAACAAGAAGTCCTCCTTCCGCGTGAGCAAAAACGCCTGGCTGGAGTACGAATCGCATGCTACCATGGGTGAAATGCTCCGGGATCTCAGAGAAGCCACCGGTCTGGACACCACCTTCTGCGAGCAGCTCCAGGTGGCCAACTATGGCGTGGGCGGTCATTATGAGCCACATTGGGACTTCTTTCGAGACCCCGATCACTATCCGGCGGAGGAGGGTAACCGCATCGCCACAGCCATCTTTTATGTAAGCTGGAATTAAGGCTAATCCTTTGTATGATTTACTGAATGTAATTATTTTAGCTTTCCGAGGTGGAGCAGGGCGGTGCCACCGCCTTTCCCTTTTTGGACTTTGCCGTCAAGCCGCAGCTGGGCAATGTCCTTTTTTGGTACAACCTACACAGGTCCTTGGACATGGACTACCGCACCAAGCATGCCGGCTGTCCGGTGCTCAAGGGCAGCAAGTGGAGTAAGTGGCTTTGAGAAAGGGATTATGGGTTGTTTTGGTTATTAGTATAATCTTGTTTTTGGTATATCTTTCTCCGGAATATTATTATCTGTATATTTCTGTTTAACTCGTTTATATTCTTGTCTCGTATGTAAAGAAGTTACAGCTTTTCTTGCATATCTTTTCTTACTAAGAAGAGCCTTCTTATAGTAATTATTACCCTTTTTCCACTTCACCTACATATATTCAACTCAATCTGTTAGATTACCCATTAAGTACAGAATTAAATTCACCATTTAAGTTGATTTTAAAATCAGCGATACAGACACAGAAAAAATTAAAGATAATTGCCTCTTCCGACCACAGCCAAAATGCCCGCTAATTTAATTGTCAATTTAAGAGTGACGACGCTACTTAATCCCTTGTGTCATCTCCACCTGGTCTCGTGTTAACCCCTGCAATTAATGTAATTATTCGGCTTGATCTTTGCAGTTGGCAACGTTTGGATCCACGAGGTGACACAGACCTTTGCGCGACCCTGCGACGTTTTCCGGGATCACGAGGTCTCGCTGGAGTACGAGATAATCAAATAAAGATATGTGATATTTTTAAGAAAAACTTTTCCGTGTCTGTCTTATTTGGTTTGATTTTTTGGGTGTTATATATATTTATTAGGATTTTAATCAGATGGAAATGTATTAAGGTAGTAAGAAGTTGGAATAACATATTAAAGAACGAAATTATATAATATATTTAAATGGTTTTATTTCTTTGGTTTATTTGTTTCTAGAAATGTTTACTTATAGAATCGTTTGTCATACTGGAATCTATAATAAATTTAATAGGTTAAACATGTTAAAAGTTTTGCTGTTATAATTAATAATTTGTTAAAAAAAATATTAAATAAATGTTGGCTTCCGCTAAAGATAGTTTTTTTGCTAATCAGAAAAGGTGCGAGTCTGCCTTTGCAAAATTAAAGGTATGTGGTTTTTTTACATCGAATTGGATCTTATTTGCAAAGGGAAAAATATACTAAAATATAGTTAACTTAAGCTGAGATGGTGGAAAATATATGGAGAGTACAGGAGCAGAAAGTTACACATGAAAAATAAATACAAATAATGAAGTCTTTCTTAATGTTTGAATTGGCGGTTTAAAGTCTTTATAAAATACAATAAAAGTTGAAATAAAAAATATAAAGCCCAATAAGATAATTATTTAAGTTTTTCTAGGCTGTGTTAATGGGGATTTTTTACCTGTGTAGCGCCAGCAATGTAGCCTTATTTTAAGGGATATCATATCAGGTCTGCACTTATTTTTAAAATAATTCTGTTAGAAAACGGAAAGGCAAGCTTTGAGAAAAATGCAAAAAATACACTTCTGATTAGTTTGAAAATAATTAAAAGTAAAATAAACCAAAGGAAAAAGGGGGAAACTTATCAAAAATAATAATAATATTATTTAAATAATTTATTTAAAAATATCATTAAATGGCGCTCTACATATACTTAAAAATTGAATAATGTTGTCATATTAACACGCGTATCTCTAATTCCCTTACAAAATAACTAGAGAATCAAACTTTAAAAAAAGTTTATAATTATTACATATATATGTATATAATAAAAGTAGGTGTTCCTTAAGTGTCACAATCGAACTCAGTGGGTTAAACAACCCGAGCTTTGAGTGCCTTTTGAGACTCACTCAAAGACTGAAAACAAACTCGACGCTTGGCTTTAAGATGAGCTGAAAGCGAAAAAGCCAGTTGCGTATTCATTTGCCGGCATTTCATTCATTTGCATAAAACAAGTTCACGGGCAAAGTTTGAGCGGGCGATTTGAATATTTTTTTGTGAATTTTGTGAGTGCTTGTGAAGTGACAACTGGTGCGAGCAGCAAAGTGAAAGTAATTGGCGGGGAAAATTCTATCCGCCGGCTGGGAAACTTACTTCTATGTCGTGTTGCTATGATGCCGGAATAATTTCCAGGAATAATTGCCAGAACTTTATGGCCAAAAGTAAATGTGCATATATAATTGTTTGCTTATGTGGGTTTATTGAACCCACCTTCTCCGCTTGAGTACTTGACTTTAAGACACGGCTGGCTGTTTATTCAGGCAGAACTCTCGACCCTCGAGGGCAGTTCTTTGACCAGAGATACCGCTGGATTTGATTCGTTAGCCGACAACTGCTCGATCGACACCCGCAGCAGCTCTCACACGCTCCAAGCGCCTCGAGCTTTTTACTTTTTTATATTTTTTTTTTCGTCTCGAGAAGATCGCCGATTTGGCTTCAGTTTCTAACGAATCGCGGCGGCAAGAGCAAGCAAAAGCCGCAAGTCGCGATCTGAAAGTCGGTGTCGTTTGTCGGTCAAGTGAGATGTTTTCCTTGAAGTGTGTCCTTTTTGTGGTGCTGCAGGCTGTGTCCTGTTGGGGGGAGTTCTTTAGCTCGACCTCGGGCCTGGAGAAGTTGTACCAAACAGAGGTTGTGCTCCTGGAAGAGTTGCAAAACTATGTGAATGAAATTAATCAACATGCTGAGGCTTTACAGGGGTGAGTAGTTAGGATCCTTTAATATGAAAGTAAAGGATTAACTAGAACTCTATCAAATAATGAAAATAACAGCCTAGATATCACCACTTTGCAACCAAACCACCGATTTATAAAAAAAAATGTTATTAAATAAGCGAAACATATAAATTAATGTAATACTTATTTATAGCCAAAGAATATCATGTGTAAAATGTACTATAAATTACAATAAATATGTTTTTTCTATTATATAAAGTAAACTTTTATCTAGACTAAATATGAAATACACTTTGGGCATTTACACTAAATTCCTTTCATTATTAATGCAGAAAATATGTTTAAGTACAAAAATTAAGATATAAATAGAACAAAAACTATGCAACTTGCAAACTAGAAGCTTTTTTGATCAGTATTTAAAAATGGCAACCTAGCAAAATTAATAACTCTTGAAACAGGTTCCAAAATAATGTTAAATTTAAGGTGAATAAACACATAAAAGAAAGAATAACACAGAAGAAATTCCAATATGAATGAAACACAAACTTAAACAATAAAATTCCAATTAATAAGAACTAAAGTCTGGTTTTCAGATATAGCCAGATGTTTAAAGCCAAAATTGAAATGGAAAGTTTAAGTGGTTCTGGCCAGGCCTACTATAATCCCTATGGCCTATGGTCGCGTTTAATGAGATGCAAATTAGATTCGCATTTCGCATTCGCACAAAATCCAATATATATTTCCCATCGACAAATTATTTGTTTTTTCCAATTGTCAGTCCGTCAACCGAACCAAAATAATATGAAAACAATTGACAGATGTCGCCGGGGCATCCGATTATGAATTTTTCATATCATATGCGTGGATGGCCGGCGCCCACGTAAGTTGTGAATTAATTGCCGATTCCGTGGGCGATTGTTTATTTTGTTTTGGCTAATGATGGAGGGGAAGTGAGGGAAGATGGCACCTACAGATTTAATTCTAGTTAACTTCAATTAGTTTTATTACAATTATGCTGATTTTAGCCCGTTCTTCATTACTTACCTGACCGGTTGCCGTTGCCGTAAAAGTGAATGGCGATCGGACCTCTGGCTGCCCAGCGATTTGTCGCCGATTGTGGATCTGTTAATTCGCCAACAGATGCCATTTGTTTTTTGCGACTTGAACCACTGGCTGCGATGCAATTTATTTTTATGAACCGCTAATTTCTCCTTTTTCTGGGCTTGATTTATTCGCGCCGGTTATTATACTAATTAATGGCTCATATAAAGCACAAATCGTTGGCCGGGCCACATTTGGTGGCGGCATCTCTTCCAAGTTTGCATTTCATTATCTGTGACAATCGATTGCTACCACCGTCGGATATCGCCTTTCGGGATCTTTTAATCGACGGCTGGCAGGCGGGTTATTATTATTTTCTGTGTTTTTTCTGTTCAGCCAATAAGTGTCATCGACTTGGCGGTGTTTAGAGATTCTAAAATATGGTGCAATCATCGCCGCCGCTATCTATATTATAGAAGATTTCAAAACAGTAACTGTATACACGCGTTCTGGGCGAATATTTTGTTTATCTTGAGCACTCGACAAACCGGATCGTGCGCTGTCTAATAATAATAATAATAAAACCCCGTTAACCGAATTGTAAAGTATATAATTTATACCGCCCTGAGTCACACGGCGCACCGTGCGAGAAACGGGTCTGACTCTTCTTTTTTTTTTTGGCCGTGTAAGAAACAATTGAGTTTCTTCGGCACGGAGGCCCCTTTGTGGCAATGAAATAAAATGGATTTATTGGCCACAATTGCCGACACTCAATCATTGGGCACCATAAAGTCACGCAGACAATAGAGTTGAGCTAAAATTAGCCAAATTGTTCGCTTCTAGATTCGGATTATGGATACGCTCCCAAACTTAATGACTTCTAAATGAGCTGCAATGCAGGCGACAGGTGTGAAAATAAATGCGTTAATTATACAAAGCAGGTAACCCGTCGATAGTCCAGTCTATTAAATACATTCCTGGTTATTTTTTAATGTTTTTTTTTTAAAGCTCTTAATTTATTCCACCATAATTCTGAAAAATTACCGCAATCAGCAGGTGTTTTTAGGCCACGAAACACTGTTTTATACACTGTTTAAATATTTGTTAATTTTCCAGCAAACTTTAACAATATCTTATCAATTAAGTATATTTATATATATGTATTTTAAGATATATTTATAAATTAATGTAATATAATGTAATATATAATAGTAGTATCTTAAAGTACAGAATGTATATTCTTCTACATATCAAACAGCTATGACTATAAAATTATATCTTGGCTAAATTACTCAATTAAAGAGTGTTTCTAAAATGCAGTTACAATTCCCTTTATATTTCCAACACTTTATTACATTTCTTTAAGTGTACTTTAATTTATAACCTGCTTCCCATAAATATTAAAAGTTTCATTCTCGTTTGACAAATGCTGGCGACCAATCCCGCTTAATTTCGTGGTGTTGCTAATAATTTGTCATTGAATTTGTCGTCTTTAGCCAATTCCATTAATCGTTCTCCCTAGCTTAAGTTCCATTCTGTCAGTGTAGGCAGAGTAGTAAATACTAAATATAGTTGGACCAAACTAACCACAAAAAATGTTATATAATATATGCAAATCCCTTTAGTTATGCTTGGTTTGCTCAGTGATTATGAGTCTGATTAATGAGAACTCTGTGTTTGCTTATGATCTTAGCGAGATCGATGCTATCCGTGTGGAGCATCTGAGTGCCGCCGATGGTATTGATGACTACCTCAACAATCCGGTGAACGCGTTCCGGCTGATTAAGCGTCTCCACAGCGATTGGGAGACCTTCGAGGGCAGTGTTGCCACAGATACGAGCCGAGCTAGTCAGTATAGATTCGAATTTTCTATAAAGAAAATCTATATGTAATTAATTAAATATTTTTTTGTAGACTACCTGGAGGCCATGGCTGGTCACAGGGCTAACCTGAGCTATCCCTCTGGCGATGATTTTGTGGGCTCGGCCATTGCCCTGACCCGACTCCAGCAGACCTATCAACTGGATGTGGCGGAGCTGGCCAGCGGCATTCTGAATGGCATTAAATACGGGTGAGAATCGGTAGATCTATAAAATCTTTCTTATCTCATTAATAGGTGAAAAAATAAAATCAGTTGATAATTTAAATACAAAACAGAATGGCGCAAAATGTATCAAACAAATAGCCAATAAACCTGCCGGCGACCACTTAACCCATATAATAATGCCGGCTTAATGGAACACCAGATAAAGTCATTAAAATCGTATAAAAAAAATTATAAAACATATAAAAAACAGGCGGTGACAAGTTTTGGCGTCCGATTTAGTATAATGTTTATATATTTTTTGAGCACAAAATGAATTATTCTGTGACTAACCTTATGCATAAAATTGTCACAACATTGTGTTGAGCAAGTACTAATAAGTTATAATTAAGCTGGGAGCTCTTAATGTTGGCTTATGTCTTAAAAAAGCCACAATAAAATTTTTCTCTTCCGGCTGGAAGCTGGTCGTAATGTGAACTTGAAGTTGGCCAAAATATAAATGAAAGTAAAAAAGACAAAAGTGGAAAAGGAAATGGCTTAATAACATCAGTTGAGGCATTGTTTTTCTTTTATTTACTTGTGAAATTTAGTCTCAATGATTTCTTGTTATTATTCACATCAAAGAGGATTTATTGTGCCAGATATACGTGCATAATCCACTTACGACAAATTTCTATAACGAAATCAAAAAGATAAAATCAATACTCTTTGTAATTTGGTTTTCTCTTCGCCACAAAAATATTCCTAAATATTTATTAATTAAATGTATGATTTTCAGAGCAACTGGCATTCATTTTATTTCAAACCCAAATCAAAAGCCAAACTTGGGCGAATTTCCCGATTGTTTGGTTTTCCGGAAACGGAAATAGCTGCAAACTCAATTTCCCCCACAAAGTTATACTGGTGTTTCTTCTATTTCCAGCACTGCCATGTCCTGGCAGGACTGCTTTGTCCTCGGCCAGCACCTGTATGCCCTGAGGGATTACAATCACACTGTGCCCTGGCTACAGCAGTCGATGCAGTTGCTCGGCGAGCAGAGCTATGGCGAGGAGTCGGCCTCCCTGGACTTCATGGAGGCGGTGGTGGATTACCATCGCGAGATGGGCGCCCACGAGAGTGCCCTTGGCCTGGTGAACCACGTACTGTCCGTGGAGCCGGAGCGGAGGAGTCACCTCTTAGAGACGCGCCAGCAGTTGGAGGAACTGATCACGGACGGCGACAAGAGTGGGCTGCTCCATCTGACAGCCCGGCGTCCCGGTGATTATCATGCCTCCCGTGAGTTCCGCCTCTACGAACAGGTGTGTCGCGGTGAGCTCAAGCCCCGACCCTCTGCCCAGCGAAATCTCAGGTGTCGCTTCCGGAAAAGTCGCTGGGGTTATGCGCCCTTCAAGCTAGAGGAGCTACACCTGGATCCGTTGGTGGTGCAGCTGCATCAGGTGGTGAGTGCCGAGGATGCGGACTTACTGCAGCGCACAGCCAGGCCAAGGATCAAGCGTTCGACGGTGTACTCCCTGAATGGCGGCGGAGCCAGTTCCGCGGCCTTTCGCACTAGCCAGGGTGCCTCCTTTAACTATTCAAGGAACTCGGCCACTAAGCAACTTAGCTGGAAGGTGGGCGATCTATCCGGTCTGGATATGAACTATGCTGAGGATCTGCAGGTGGCCAACTATGGCATTGGTGGACACTACGAGCCGCATTGGGACAGCTTTCCGGGCGATCACGTATACGACGAGGGGGACACGAAAGGAAACCGCATGGCCACGGGTATTTACTATGTGAGTATTAAAGATTATTAGAGAATCTTTTAATTATATATATAATATATGTTTTTTGATCAGCTCTCCGATGTGGAGGCCGGTGGCGGCACTGCCTTTCCCTTCCTGCCTCTCCTGGTGACCCCGGAAAGGGGCAGCCTGCTCTTCTGGTACAACCTCCATCCCTCAGGAGACCAGGATTATCGCACCAAACACGCCGCCTGTCCCGTTCTCCAGGGCAGCAAGTGGAGTAAGTCTTTAATTATAATTAAAAGAAAGTATGTCTTATAATTACCTATCTCCAGTTGCCAACGTTTGGATACGAGAACGTCATCAGGATAATGTTAGACCCTGCGATCTGCAGCGTAACCATAAAATCTCATTGCATTACAGGGACTATGACTGAATCACCACCAATCACTCATTAAAAGTAAGGTATTAATTTATTTAAGAAAGCATTTAAACTGAATCCTGGTAGGCCAGGGACTTGTAGCTATCGGAGGTGAGGTTGCAGGGTCGCCGGAACTCCTGGTAGCCCGAGTGTATCCAGATATTGGCAACTGCAAGGCGGAAAACAAAGTGATAAATATATAGAGTTTTAAAGATAAAACAAAATAAATGAAAAACCAAAATTAACTTCATTCTAACTTACTCCTCTTGGAACCCACGATGACGGGACAGCCGGCATGCAAGGTGCGTATATCCACATCCAGAGAGCGATGCAGGTTGTACCACATGACCAGGGCTCCCTTCACAGGTGGCAGGAATATATTCAGCTTGGTGAACACCGTATAACCTCCTTGGTCCACATCTGACAGCTAAATACCAAGAAGAATTCAGAGATTGCAGAAGAAAATCTACAAACGACACTCACGTAGAACATGCTGGTGGAGATGCGATCGCCAATATATTCCTTCGGCAGATTGACCTCAAAGTAATCCGGATGTGGCTCGTATTGCCCACCAACTCCATAATTGGCCACCTGCATCCACTCCGATCCGGCCATATCCAGTCGCGAAATGAACTGGATGATCCGGCTGATGGACTGCATCACCGGACTGGTGTAGTTCAGCCACGTCTGCTGACTGACCCGGAAATCCTTCACGGTACGTTTCCCGCCCGTTCCGGCCACTGCGGATCGAATCATCTCCTGCTTGTCCGCCTGCTCGAAGATGGACATGATCTGTTCGGTGTTCAGCATTCCGTGATAAACATTGATATCGGGATCCACATGCACGGGCTCCACTTGAAGCGGTGCTAGGATGTAGTAGGCATGTCTCCTTCCGTCCAGGTAACACTTTAATGGGTTACCAGTGCTCTTTTCAGGTAATCTCCTCCCCTGACACAGCCTCGTGTAGTTGGCAGTCCAAGAGTGCGTCTTCTCCTTGATAATCTCTGCAGGTTGTCTATTTTCCAGATACTTGCGGGTGTGCTGGGCGGTGTGTTCGGGTTGGGGATCTAGTATCCGTTTAAGGAGATTCCCTGCCTTTTTGGGATTACCCAACTCGAAGTTGGCCAAGGCAGCGTACTCCCTAATATCCGATATGTAACGAGCCTGCTGCTCTGCTTCCTTTTCGGGATTCCCTCGGAGAAGGACGAAGGCCACTTGGAGCCACTCCAAGGAGCGTTTATACTCGCCGAGATCGAAGAATTGTACCCCAATCTCATAGCAATCGCGCCACTGCAACACAGAGTCATACATGTAGCCATCGATGTCACCGTCGGCCAAGTCCACCGTTGAGAGATTGTAGACATTTTGTAATCTGGCCAAGCCCTTGACGGCACCCTGAAGCTCCGAGTTTTCCGGGTAGCCCAAGTCCTGGGATATGCCCTCCACAAATTGGCGGAAGTCTGTGGAGTAAATCAGACCTAAGAGGTAGTTCTCTTTATGAGCTAATAGTACTCACCCTCCTTGGGCTCGTTGGCGACTATGGATTCAAAGATCACAGCATCCCAGTCCTGAACCAGTCGCTTGATCAACCTGAAGGCGTGCAAAGGGTGACCCAGATACTCATCCAAGTGTACCTGGTCCATGGCCCATTTATGCTCCACCTTGATTTGCTCCACATATCTGCAGAATAACTGACTTTAATCTCTGTAACTTTGGGAAACATTAGAAAGAACTACCTTGTGTAGAACTCAAGTTGCTGCTGGTGCTGCTCCAAATACAAACGCGTGGCATTCAGCAGCTCCTGTTCCACATGCGCCAGATCCTGCATACTATCCACCGATGAGTAGAACTCTCCCTGGACTGCCCCACTCCAAATTAGAAGCGAACAAATTCCCACAACCCAGAACCAACTTTGATGTGCCATTTTTGAGCTGGGAGAGAACCGTAAACGACGACTAACTGATGGATACTGCCTCGGGCGGTGCTACCTCCCCGCTTCCAAAGTGCTGCGGATGGGGCCAGAAAGTATGATATTCCATTTAGGAACTGTCACGTATCCCAAAAAACGCTGTGCAAACAAAGATGCCAGTCGCAGGCACACACAAAGCCATAGAGACAAGTGCTGTCGCTGAGCAAACAACTCGTTCACTCTCACTGGCCTGCCCCACAATTCGAGACATGTACAGATGGACACTTTTATAAAATTACTTTCGGTGCTGAAGAGTATATTGTTTAAACAAAACTAAATTAGTTTGGTAAACGAAATCATAAAGTCCCTTAAAAGACACCCTCTGCGGCATACTTATTGGCTGGCTAAAGGTAGAAACAATATTTAAACATTTCTTACAACAGGTTTGTGAACCCCAAGAGGCTCTCAACACTGTCTTTAAATTATTAATTCAATAATTCTCTTCTATAAGCCTATTTTTCTCAAACCATATTTAATAAAAAAAACACAAGCTGTATGCTTTAAATATTTATTTAAAAAAAGCCCAAGAAAAATATGGGGAAAAAAACGAGATATTCAAGTCGCTTAGTAGGAGATGCCGGTGTTGTCGCGGATCCAGTCCAGGTATCCGGTGACGC
>JAEIIG010007950.1:0-19871 GCA_018904695.1 Drosophila parvula | reverse complement strand
TGTTTTTTTTTGGGAGCAGAGCGGAATCGGGGTCACCAAGAGGTATATCCGGGGGGCCTGTTTCCAGGGAATAATGGGTGATACTATAGCCTATAGTTATAGTTGTAAACATATAGTAAAGCTTGGGCAATGCCTACGTTTCGCTGGCTGCAGGGATTCGTGGATCTGTGGCGGATACGGAGTCTAGGGCCACATCAGACATAGTAGAGCGTGGTGCCCGGAATGCGTGCCTGGAGCAGGGCGGTGCTGGCATTGGACAAAGCCAGCGACGACGGCAGACTGGGCCGACGACGTCGCTGCAGATGATGTAGCTGCTGTAGCTGCTGGAGATCGGCTGTGGCCGGAGTCTGGAGCTGGTCACTCTCGCCACTACTACTACTGCCCCGACTCTTCCTCCTTCTGGGTGTTTCATATTTACTCTGCTGCGGCTGGAGCTCCTTCGGTGCCTGGCGATGCTGGTTGCCCAACGTAAAGGAGGCGGCCTTGCGCGGAGCTGGCGAGGATTTGGGTGGTGCTGCTGCTGATGCTTCTTGCTGCAGAAAGCAGGCGTACTGCGGCTTTAGCAGCACCGATGGCCTGGCCCTACGCAAGGCCTGCTGTTGCTGTGGCTGAGGCTGTGGCTTCGCCGGGAGCTGGGGGCGCTGGCGGGCGGTTGTGGGGTCGATTTGGGCAGCGGCCTCCACAGCCTCTGGCAGTGGTGTTGCTGCTGTTTTGGATGGTGTTGTTATTGTTGTTGTTGCTGCAGGCTCTGGCTGCTGTGCCTGTTGTTGTTGCTGTGGCGACTGTGGCAAGATAATACCCCTCCCTAAACTTGGGTAATCTGCAAAAATATGCATGAGGCAAAATTGAAAGCCTTTCAGCCATATGACCCTGGTGCGGAATTCGGTTTTAGCTTAGCGTTTAGCGTTTTTTTTTTTTTTTTTTTTTTGACTTTGGTTCGGTGTGGGGGGGACACAGTTCGGTTCACAGTTCGAGAGAGCGAGAGCGTATATAGCAGAAGAGCGGGAACGGTGGAGGAGGTGGTATTGGAAGGCGGCTTGGATTTAGGGCTGCCTATAGCTGAAGGCTGCACCCACCTGATGAGCCTCGTCAGCCCGGTTAGCCGGCGAAGCTGAGCGCCCAGGACGCCACGGAGCTTCGGCCACAAGGGACAGCAGCCGTTGTTGGCAGCCCCAAATGGTAACCGGGCGCTACATTTGGGAACTGAGACTGGAGCGGAAATCAGAGCGGATTCTGAGACAGTTACGGACACGAAAGCAGCTGTAGCAGCAGCAGCAGCAGGGTGGTGGCCAGTGGCCCTAGCAGCGGCATCTGTAAAGTGCAGAGACCTTGTTCGTTATATATCGTACTATATACAATTCTCTGGCTGTGTTCGGGTTCGGAGTCTTTGGGAAGTGAGTTGGGAACGTAGTGCGCCCTCCTTAAGCCTAGTACTAACTTCTGACGGAACTTTGTGAGCGAAATTGTGATATATTTCGTTCGGAAAATAGTGTGACCAAACCAAATTAAAGAAAATGGTCGAAAGGGTCACACTGACTGTTCTTTGTAAAACAAAGTTTGTAAAGTGAAATGAAAATGATTAAATGTTGGGCATATTATTATATGTTTTACGCCGCGATGGGACTGAAGGTAAATAACCGGAGGCTATTTATTATTCGCTTAAAAGAAGCATTATAGTAAATGATATTATGATAAAAACAGCTTCAGTTTTCTTTGATCACATGTCGATTAGCAGTTTTCTCCATAATCTTCCCTCAATATTGCGTGCGAAATAAATACAAATGATGTATTTCGCTTACGGTATCATAGCTGTTTACTTTATTTTTTACATTTTTCACTAACGAAATTTCGTTTATATTTTTTTTGTTAATGTTAGTACCAGGCTTTAAACGAGGTTACTCGGGTTGCTTGGCCACATTTTGGGGTAGAACTCTTTTCTTATCCACATAATTCGCTTTAATTCAATATTAAGTTGATTTTTACTTATTGATCCTCTTTGCAGATAGTTTTCTTGTTCAGTTAAACTGACTATTTCCATGGATTTCATTTGAATTCAAGCTTAAACTTATTTGTTTAGTGATTTTTGTCCCTAGTTCTTTTCTTATTGCTACAGGTATAGGAATACATAGTGAGGTTTGTCCTGTAGAACCTTCCAATTAGATCTCTGATATTGGTTGTTTAGTTTGATTTCCCAAAAACAAAGACAAACAAAAGTAAAATAGTAATAAAAAAAAAAACAAAGAGATCTCGTCGGGAGAGAGCGTCGCGATGAGTGATGGATGAGTGGGGTTTAATGATGGTAAACAGAACTCAAAAAGAACATCTGGTAAAATGGTAAAATGGTAAATCAAGATTAAGGAAAAGGCCAAGTGGACACAGAGACAGTGACAGAGACAGATAGAGGCAGGCAAAACAGGCAGACAGATAGAGACAGGCACAGACAAAGTAATCACATAAACAGAGATAGACAGAGACAGAGAGAGACTAAAAGCCATTCCATTCCATTCGCTGCATGCCACACACTTGGATGGATTCTGATTTCTGACACCCAGATTCTGGGTTCGATCTTACTTACCCAACGGTAAATTCCCCAGCATCGTTCCGCCCCCCGGCGCCGTTGCCCCCGCCCTATGTCCATGTCCAGGCACCGCCGTTGACGTGGGCAGTTCAATGATCTCGTCCACAGTGACATGATGGTGCTGCTGATGCGGGTGATGCTGCTGGTCCAATTGTCGTATCTGCTCGAGATCCAGCTGCTGTTGCAACATCTGCTCGGCGATCAGCATCTTGTGATGGTTGCTCACATGGCCGAACGGATCGGCATACGGCGGATCGTCGATGGTCATCGATGCCTCGGAGGGATATTCAAACGTCGACGTCAGCGTGTCGTTGAACTGCACGCGGAACTGTTGGGTTGTGGGAAAAAAGGTAAAAACAGAGAGTATAGGAAATTTGATCAGACTGTGAGGTTCTGAAATTACAAACAACATATGTGTATCGGATCTGCCATACGCAGGTGGTTCTTAAATAACACTAGCCATTGTTTTTACTCAAGACAAAGCTGAAATGCCAGACTTGAGTTCGATTTAAATTATTATTCTACAACTCAAGGTCGATATATAATCGATAACTTAACAATGCGATAAATTGATAGCTTGTTTAATACATATATCAGATCCCATCCCAAACTCAGTTTAAAACAATTAATATTTGAAATAAATAAAAATAAAATAAAGAACATGAATAATATCGTTTTAAAAATGTTTTAAATATAATTGGCAAGTTAAATACATTTTTTTCTGGTATATTTCAAATACTTTAAAGTTAAATGCGATATTTTTAGAAATTTTAAACTTTGTTTTATCAAACTTAAGGATGTTTTCGATATGAAACTGAGCGAGATATATTTATATATCATATATAGGACTTTTCCTCTGGATATATGCATATTCCCACCGAAAACACCCAATATAAACATTTTAAGCCCGGAAATCGGTAGCCTTTACTTGTTCAAACGTTCAACGGGGCTGAAAATCAGGAAATTGGCAAGTAATTGTAGCTTTTATAGAGTTCTTACTATTTAGTGTATTTCTTATTAGTTTTTTCCTTAATTAGACAACATCCGTGTCTAATCTTAGCTAATATATTATACTTTATGCTATACAAAAGCACTTTCCCCTCTTCCAACTCATATATAGTTTCCTTTTGACTTTCCTGACTATAACTCGCTGACATTGGTAATTGTGATAAAAGGCAGCGATATTTCTAATATGGCGCCCTAGCATTTTCAGCGATAAATATTGGAAATATTTGGATATTGGAACCTGAACCTGAAATTAATTACAACAATAAACGAGCATTTCGTTGGGCTTTTGTGCAATCCGAACATAATCCGGTTAACCGAGACTCTAGCTGAATTTCCATAAAAGATCTCTCTTCAATATTTACATTTAGCGGTCTCGCAAAAACATAAAAAAGTCAAATTCAAGGTTAAACGAAAGCGTTAAGACTCCTTTTGTTTTTAAATACATCAAATGGCCAAGTTATTTTCTGTTTATATGTTTAAATGAATTATGTATTGGGTGCTTCTTGTTTGCTTTTGTTTTTACGAGCATCAAATGAAGGTCTCGATTAACCGTGACATTGAGGTAATTGCGAATAAATTGTTATGTTCTGTCGGGAGTCGGCGAGTGAATTACTCATCGGATCGTCGCCAGCTGCTGCTGGCTGGCATCGTTATCGATGCGGTATCAGTGAGTCAACCTAGAAATCGGTCGGTACGTTTCGTTATCGGGCGAGAAACAAACCCCAAACAGACCGCCGACGCAATTCGATTCGATTGAATTGATTTGGAAATGGCTGAAATAATAAAGGCCGCTTGCAAGACAAGAGGTATCAGGAGGTATCAGGAGGAATCAGGAGGTATCAGGTATCCCCCTATCAGTCACACTGATGGAATGCACCCGCACCCGTAACCCATATACTTATATCCAGTAATAATAATAAATAAACACTGGGGCGGAGTCTAAGGGAACCTAATGCAGTTTGATTAATAGTTCCCGTGGGGACAGGCGACACCATCGATAAATGTTATTATATAAAGGCCAGCATAAATACCGTCTAGCAAATATTTATACCCTGGTCTCCACCTCAATCCCCCTTCTCGCATTGGCGCTTATCGCTGCTGCCATTGATTCCCCCATTTCGGTTCCCTTTCAGTGGTGGTCAGAAAGCATTGTGCCGGAATCCAAAATATATATACTTCCCTCTTCAGCACGCTATGGGGCAAAATAATCTTATCTTATCCTGGCCAAATAGAATTGGAAAAAAGAACCAATGCTATCTTTTGGTGGCAAAATAAAATAAAACAATGAAACACCTGACTCACTGTATTACCAGGAATCTATGGATTTCTTTCTATATCCTCACACTCGCTCCCTATTACTTCCGAGAAGAATCTCCCTGTACGTACCGTTGACTCTTTGGGTTTCTGGCGTATGCTGGACTTGCCGTCAATCACAATGTTGGCATTCTCAAACTCCACATCGCACGGCGATGGCGGCCGGCACAAGGAGTACTCGTCAAAGTCCATATCCGTTGATGTCTCCACGGATAGATCGCCCAGCAACACAAATCCCGGCTCATTTGGCTAAAAAAGGGATGAGATGAAGAAAGAAAAGATTTATTTAAGTTTTTATATAAGTAAAGCGTACAAATAGTTACAACTTAAAGCTAATTGAATTGTTGGGAGCATTAGCTGCTAAGGAACTGTCCATCTATTACGTAAAAATCTAAGGAGAGGTTGTGGGTTAGCGAAATGATTATGTTTGATTATTTGGCAAGTGGAGGGTCTAGAACATTGATTACCGAAATTATTTATATAGAAATATGTTTAAAACAAATTGTTGTTTTACTTTATGATTAACTAATCATAGGGGAGAGCGTTCTCTCAATGATTACTGCTGATTATATAGGGGGAGAAGGTTCCCTGAATGATTACTCTATATTATATAGGGGAGATGTTAAAAAATGATCAAAAACGTGATTACGTATTATATAGACAGGCCCCCAGGCCTCAAGTGAAAATAAATGCTATAAGGATTTAATATTCAATTGAAAGCATAAGTAAAAGTGAAAATAATCGAGCTCTCAGGCTAGTTTTAGTGTTAATCATAGTTTTAATTAAATTTTAAAGCCTTTAGGTATTGTTAACGAATTTTGCGGAAGTTTGTGTGGTATGAAATTCCTTCAAAGTGAGTTATACACTTTAAAATGTTGTTAAAGACCCCAGAGATGGTATCGCCAAGTGAGTGGCATTTATTTGTGCTTAACTACCAACAGAAGTAGAAGCAGAAAATAAAACAGAAGCCTGTTGTCTTGGTCGCTTGTGTCTTGTTTATAACCCGTTTTGTGTACCAATATTTTCTTGTTATCCGTCAAGGAGGAGAGACCTGGGAATTAACCCTCTTTTTCTCGGTGATTTTTGTGGCATTTTCGGGTCACGAAACGTGATACGAAATGGGTTCGAAAAGTGAAATTCAGGGAATCGACACAGACTCATTCTTAATCAGCGCCACACTGTGGGCAATGGGTCATCTCTCTGTGACTCATGTCCAGGTTCCCAGATTTCCTCCCTCCTTGCCTGTTAACCCATTTTTCTGGGGCACAAATCGGTTCGACCCCCATATGCCCATGTGCCATATATGTCACATATATGTACATATATGTACATACGCGTACCGCGCAGATAATAAAGTTCAAAGCGAGATAAAAATGAAAAAGACAAGGCAGCCGAATCAAAAGCAACGGCAACAAACGGCAACGGAGCAACAGCAAAGGCAAAATTAACGAAAAGGAAAAAAATACAAATAAAAAACATGGGCAAAAGCAAACACAGTAAGTAGAAATGAGGTTTTTTTTTTATGTTGTTTAAGAATTGACAAAATTGAGTTCACAAAGAGAGCAAGAGAATGGCATGAAGCACAAGCACAAGGCAAGGTAGCAAGCAGAAACGGGTTTGTTGCAGGGAAAACTCAGCTCGGTCCGAAAGCTGAAAGCCAAAACTAAACAACTAAAAGCTAAAACTAAGGGAGAGAGCTGTGTGAAAAGCCCTAATATAATAAATTATCTTATAATTTAAAGAAATCGATATATTTTCAGGTTTCAAAGAGATCTTCTAAACCAAAAAATGGTATTATAACTATTTCAATTGATTCTTATTGCCTATGAAACAACACAAAAAAAAATATAAATTTATTTATTTATTAAAGATGATATATTCCTTTTTATTTATAATAATAAATACATATTTTATTGTTTCAAAAAAGCCAAAAAGCTGATTTTGCAGCACTGAAACCCAAGAATAACAGCTGTGAGAGGAGCAAAACCCTTAAACGACCACAAGTTTCAAGCCAAAATGAAGCGGCATCTTCCCGAGAAGTCACTGCTGGTGTTGCTGCTCCCCAAGTTCCCCACGGACGACACATAATGTCTCTTACATATATATATGTACATATATACCCGGGACAGAGTGCAGGAAGCGCAGAAATATCTTCTTCTCGTGTCCACATGCATGCTTCAAAACTGGTTTCCCCACTCTTCCGATCTTCTCTCGAAAACTGCACTCACCGAAGGCCCCACAAAGAACGAGCAGCAGCAGCAGCAGAAGAAGGGAACAGAAGAATGAAGACTAAAGACTAAAGATGCGACTTGCATCTTGGATGGTATGGGAACAAAAGCAGACTTTGGGAAATAATATGCAGATATTTCTATATACCCAAGGCTATGTAAACAGGGATACAGGGAGATGCAGGGGGCAAAAGGCATCTCCATATGTCGCTATCGATCGGAGAAGAGCACTATTCAAGGCAAATTTTAATTGACGCCGAGCAGAAGCAGAAGATCACTTGCGAAACCTACTGCCAGCTGCCTGTTTCTCCTGCCTCCATTTCCTCCATACATAGCATATATCGATGATGATCGAAGCACAGATCTCTAATTGAACGACGTTCGCCGATCGTCGATCTGTTGCTCTTGCACTGCGTAATGCTAATTAACCGGCACGCCGCCTTGCCTGTGCACAAGTGTAATCTCTTGCTTCGTCAACACCAACTTGGTTCTGGCCTGCTGCAGCTGCTTTGTAATAAATGGTTACTGATCATAGTCGGAGGAGCCTTTAAAGACTATGATTTGTGTATTTCTAATTACAGGAATGCCACCGGCTCAAGGCTAAACACTAATATCTACGCTTGGTACTCTATAAAGGTAAAAACCAAGTAATTTACATTAATTCATTTTGACTAATTATACTTAAATTTATTGAAAACTTTAATTAAACACGGCGGAAGGCAGAAGAAAATGTTGACAAATATTGCTGTAAACATGTTGAACAACATCTATTGATGCCGTCAACACAAATGTAGATGTTGCCGAGTGTCAGCAAGCACAGAAAATTGATTGATTTCTCCTATACTGATCTACCAATTTAACTAATATTTTTAAAGCACTTTCGCACAAATATATTTAGTTAATACCCATTTACTTTTAACCGAAAGTTACGTGTATAGATTAGTTATACGTTTTTTAGGGTTTTCGAGGGTGTACTCAGTGTTGCCACTAAGGTTGGTATTTCTAGCTCTTATAATGTCTAAGTTTTGATTTCTCACACAAACGGACATGGCTTAATCGATTCGAATGTGGTTTCTGATCGGAGAAGCTTTCTTCTGCCTGTTACATACTCTTTTTTAGTTGGCACTAAGCTATAATATTAATATTAATATTAATTAAAAAATAGGGCTATAATAACCCCAAAAAGCTTGTTTGATAGTTCATCTTTAAGGTTCATACATAGAGCAGTACAAATCCCCTATCAAGTCTATTCCAAATCTATGATCACTGAAGGAGTAGAAAGTTTCATAACAGCGCTTCTCTATCGATGTAAATACTGTGAGATCAACCACTTTGATCACTGATCACATATTGTTAGTGACTCATCTACTAAACCCAGACATTACCGAGTCATAATCACAAGATATTACTTCCTCGAATGACTAACAAAGAAGAAAAGAAAATCAAGGAAAAAGGGGGGGAAGTCATAATGAAAGAAAGAGTATCCAAGCTGCGCTTTGTCTTTGCCTCTGTCTCTATATCCATCGCTCTCTATCTCTCTCCCTAACCCATTCTTCTCTCCTCCTTCATTCCCTTCTTCTCCCATTCTCCACCGTTCTTGTTGAACTTTCGAAATGCGCATGATCGCTGTTGCTCGCTCGCTCGCACCCTCTGTGTGTATGTGTGTGTGAGTGAGCTTTGTTTCTTATTTGTTTATATATGGCATGGCTGCCGTATGACACAAAAAAGAGAATAATAATAATACAGAAAATATAGATATTTAGAAAAAAAAAAACGAGAAAAACTAAAAAACGAGTACGAGCGAGGGCGAGAAAGAAACGGAAAATAAACCAAAACAACAAAGATATTGGGGACGGGAGGCAAGTAACCGAATTATTACTATCAAAAAAATAATAATTCATGGAGCAATGGTTAAGCATGAATAATCCGCAAGGGCGACCGCCGATAAGACCATGTCGAGTCAGACTCTCTTTGCGCCAAGGAATTTAGAGAGAACCCCAACCCCAACCCGAACCCCATCCCGCACTCACCTTTGGCAGCTCCCGCTTGGACCTGAAGATCACAACGTCGCTTTCGATGTAGTTGGGCACCTCCTTGGTGCTCTTGGAGAAGTTGAACACCATCGAGGTGTTCTCCGTGGTATGGCTCGAGCTAGCCGACGCTCCTCCACCACCGCCATGCCTCTGACTGTTTTGGCTGCTCCTCAGCTTGCGCAGCGCCCACAATGGCGATGCATTTGTGGCGTCCGTCTCCTCGGTCGCCTCCTTGTTGGTGTTTATCACGGTGTCGAGACTAGTGGTGGGTGAGGATCCAGATCCAGCTCCAGCGCCCGCACCGGCATCCGTTGCCGTCGACTTCTTCATCTCATTGATCCGATTCTTTTCAATTTCGCGACTTGTCAGCGGTGTGCTGCTGTTGCTGCTACCGGCTCCACCCGTCTGGCTATTGAATAGTGGCCGGATCACACCGATCTGCTTGGTAGTCACCGCTGGCAGGGACTCGCTACTGTTTAGCTTGCGCACTTGCACTCCACTTGCACTCCCACCGCCGCCGCTGCTGCTGGCCACATGCGCGTTCTCCGTCGAGGTGCTGGCAAATGATCGTTGTTGGGCGCCTCCCGCTGCCGCGACCGCCACCGCCACCGCTGTCGTTGTTGTTTCCGTTGGGGGCTTAGGCTTATCGCCGCCTGCCGCCGCGCCCATTTTATCGCGTTGCTCATTGTTGTCGCTACTGTCGTCGCCATCGTCGTCGTCGTCGTTGTCGTTGTTGTGGTCGCGACTGTCGTCATCGTCGATGCGATCGTGATCGGCATCGGCATCGGCGGTGCCTTCACCATCGCCCTCATCGCCTTCGGTTCGTTCAGTTTCGCTCGGCGCCTCGCTCAGCGGTGTGGCGGCCTCCTTTTTCTCGGGCGTCTCCGGATCGACCAGATCGATGCGTCGCATCATTATGCTGAGGGTGCTCATCGGCGAATCCTGGGCGCCAGCCACCTGCCGGGGAATGATGTCCGGATGGGCATGGGATGTGGGTCGCAACGGTGTGGAGGAGGCAAATCCAAGACTTGGCGCCGGCGACTTGCTGTTGTTGATCGATTTGTAGCTGGCCACCTTGCTGGCCACGCCGCCCACACCGTTGGAGCGATGGGCGGCCCGCGGCCTCCTATTGACACTAGCCTCGAACATCTTCAGTGTCTGCTTGACCAAATCGGGCGGCGGACGCTCCGTGTCATCGATGATGGAGGCCAGACGCTTGGGCGGCGCTGTATCCGTGCCGCTGTGCAGACGCTCGCGTGCATTGTGGATCTTGTCCTCGATGGTGACGCAGGTGGGCGATGCGGCGGTGGCGCTGGCAGGGGAAGTAGTCGCCACCTTGGATGAGGCCAAAGGAGCTGCTGCTGTTGGAGCAACGCTGATCCGCTGACTGTTCCAGGGCGACTTTTCGCACAACAGTGCCTCCACGGAGCGGGCGCGCTTCATTACCTCGTTGCCGCGCTTAAAATGTCGCGAACGATTACCCGATCCTCCGTTGGCATGCACCTCCTCCGTCTTGGAAGCAGCGACGTTGCCGGCCTTGACTCCGCCGGCGCTGCCGACTGTTCCATTCGCACCCAGGCTCATGGGACGCTGGGGCAGCGGCTTGTTCGCCTGGGGCTTTGCCCCCAAAATGGGTGGCGGTGTGGATTTGGCACGCACTTGGATGGCAGCTCCTCCCGTCGCTGCTGCCGCCGCCGCCTCCACCTCGTTCTCCGCCTCGCCATCGTCGTCCTCGCGATCTAGCAGCGTGTTGAGGCTGGTGGAGCGCTGCAATCGCTGCTTGCTGCTCTGCTGACGGGACTCGCGCAGTGCCAGACTGAGGTAGCGGCAGCGCAGTTTGGACACGATACCGGGGCCGTAGCTAAGGTCCTCCAGCGTTTCTGGCAGTGTGGCCGCCTGGTGCTCCTCCGTATCCTCGCCAGGTGCCGCCATCTTGCCCGCTATGTGTCGGTGGTGTTGGCCATTTTGTTTTGTGGTCTTCTTCATCTCTTGCATGGCGACCATTGTCGCGTTTACCGTTACCTTGCTGGGCGACAGTTGTTGCTGCTGCTGCTGTTGTTGTTGCTGCTGCTGCTGCTGGATGAATTTGTTGCTCTGGAGCTTGTCCGAAATGGTCTTGGTCTTGCTGCTGCTGCTGCTGCTGGCTGAAGGCTCGCCCTCAGCAACGCTCTGGCCCGGTTTGCATTTCGTTAGCAAATGATTTTGGTTCGGATTTTGATTTGCTGACGACGGCGACGACGACGGTGTATTTGTTAATGCTCCAGTTGTCGCTGCTGCTGCTGCTGTTGCTGCTGTGCCAGTTTCAACTTCACCACGCAACGAACTCACCACAGCAGCAGCCGGCTCGCTCTGACTCTCCCGCTCGCGCTCTCTGAGATCCAAATTTAGAATCTCTCCTCCCTCCTTCTCCTCCTCCAGACTTCTTATGGAAGTTGTGTTGAGTAGTAAACTCGATCGCTGCTTTGGTATGGGTGCTATTGCTGATGCCGCAGCCGCTGACTCGGGTACGAGCGGTGCAGCAACAACAGAGTCTTTGCCTTGGGTATGATGAACTCCAGTGAAATAATTCTCAGACTTTTCCTCTACCGCCGTTGTCGTCGTAATGGTTCTCTTCTGACTAGTGCTGCTACTGATTGTCGCCGGTTCCAAGGAGTCTGCAATGGGCGGCGGGGTAAATTAATAACAAATCAGTTTAAAATCTCAGTTTTTCAAAAGTCAGTGCCATGATCAAAACTAGTTTTTCCTCGCACTGGTCTGGCAACGCTGCTATGCCGATAGGAAAGCTATCGATAACATGGTAGGAACATCAACTATATAAAAAACCATACTATGTCAACTAATTAACAAAAAACGAATATTTTTTTATCTACTTTGTCTTAGCAAACTTAAGATCGCTTTGCCAGCCATCGTTGGGAAGTCTGGTGAGGGCAAGAATTTAAAACACAGCCATCTGGCAACATTTCTTAATCGATAAGCGATAACATAGAGCGCGTTTATTTGAATTTTTTCAAATCGAACCAATTTGAATTGATTAAAAAAAATGTTTAAGCATTGGCCACTCGTTATTTGTCAAATTATTTTAAGCTCACCTGCATTTGCATTCGCATTTGGATTTGGAGCAGTGCCAGCGGTTGACTCCGTAGCTAAAGCCCCACAACTGCCGTCGACGGGCGATGCGATGGCCGCCGCCTGGGTGCGTGCCACATTGGTCTTCCGGCGCTGGATGAGGTCCTTCTTCCACTGCGGCATATCCGGCAGGAACCCGGAAGTGGGCGACATCTCAGCACCTCCTGCAGCCCCTCCAGCTCCTGGAACTCCCGCTGCTGCCACATCCGTGAGTAAATGCAATGAAGGTCGCTTCTGTGACTCCATTATCCCCGTCTGATCTTGGCGCTGCAAGAGGCATTATTTCGGAGATTAAGGCTTAGTTATGGGCTATGCAGGCTGTCTATGCTGCTCTCCTGCAGCAGCTCCACCACATCTTGACCCTAAGACCAAGTCTGGCCGACTAACTAAATGCCACTGACTATCATGAGCTGGTGCTGGCCATAGCAGGTGCCGTGGCCAAGCTCTCCTCTACGTTGCAAACGCGCGGGCATCGCCGGCCGACCCAGAAGGGCTGCGAACCATGGCGAGAGCTGCTCGGTTATAGCCACTGAAATAGTTAGTGCGTCGATTGTTTCCCTATTAAGCACAGTTACATATATCCGAAATATAGCAAAATAGCGAAGGGAAAACTAGAGTTGTAGAACTCTCCCTCCAGCTTATCAATACGATTAATATTTCTATATTTTGTGATTATTTCTTAACGTTTTACAGTCTGCACTTTCCGTTTAGGAGAAATCAATTAAAAATGAAAGCTCTAAATTAATTAAAAATATATCTATATGATCCATTAAGTAGTTTATAAAGAACCTAATGCTGATCCTGATTCTTTATTTTGTTTAGGGATATATGAATATCACGAATAAAAGCAATGGAACTCTGCTCCAAAAGAAGACCCTGCGGCACTGTCTGCAATTCGACAATATCACAGGGCTTACATGGGATTGAGGCACCATCAAAGCTTCATTTCTAAGGAAATCGACCAGTCGCTGCCCTTAGCTGGGATTCGCAGAAGTCAGTCAAAAGGTGTTAAATATGGGAATGTATGTTATAGAAGCAGCAATACAAGGGGGTTCCACAGAAATCTTTAAACATTTGAAATAAATTAAAAAGCTGTCCAAACGTACAAATGAAAATGAAATAATAAAACAATAAAATATAAAAATGTGTTTATAAATTACTGCAGCATACTTTTGACTCTATTTAAATTGATTTGAAGCTATAATTAGAATTAAAATTCCATTTAAATAAAAGTGAGGTTTCAATTTCAAGAAATTGCAGAGAAAACTGTGAAAACAAATTCGTTTAAGTGCAGTTTTTTCGTTGATCTCGTTTAAATAGCATACATATATTATGTTCATATTTTTAAGATCGCCTTTGGGGATTTGTTAGGAGATCGGCGATTCGTTGTGACCCTTTTCTTTTAGAGTTTATTTTTTCTTAATTGGATTAACTGCTGTTTTTACGGACCGAGACAGCACAATAGCACCGAACAGAACGTAGAACGTAAAACGCGAATTGCAAAACGTAAAAAGAAAAATAGGGGAAAAAAAACAAGAAAAAAAAGGGTAACATAAGAAGCAAAGAAACCCCAATATTTTTCTAGCATAAATATGCTAAACTGGCGTCGTAATGAGCGGAAAATGCGATAAAGCGAGGAAAACGGTTCGTCTTATTGTTTCGCTGAATTGATTGCATGGCGAGATTACTTTTATTTGTTGTATTTTTAACTGGTGGTGGTGGGCATCGTTTTGTTTCTTCAGCTTTTCTTCGCCTTTGCATGCCGCGATAAAAATGATTATTTTTAATTTCCCATATCACCCGCTCTATCTGTGTGTGCGCAACTGTGTGTATGCATTGCCCCGGCAAGGGGATGTGAGAGTGAATGAGGGAGGGAGAGAGTGCGCGCGATAAAGGGGCTGGAAATTGCAGACGAAGCATAAAATAAACAACCGACGACGCGCTATCGATTTTTACGGAAAGCTGCCAGAACTTTGTACACGTACACACACACTCGCTCCAGTACACCTGACACCCATACCAACAAACATACACGCACAGGCTTGGCGAAAATACGAACTCGAAAATACCTTTGATTTGGAAAAACTCGCAAAAAAGCGAACGAAAGAGGAGGAGATAAAAGAGCCGGGTTTTGTTTATTTACACAGGAACGAACACAAGCCAAATACACACGCACGAAAACACACACACACAGGCACACATACACAGTTGAACTAACGGTCCCGTTAGTTGTGCTGCCCTGCAGCTCCTATTTGTTTTTGTTTATTTACCAGAATTGGGAGTCAATACAAAAGCTGTGTTTCCTTCACGATTGCGATTCTTATTTTGCAGAAATGCTGCTGGCAGCGATGGTGGTATCGTTTTCAGTTTTCAGTTGTCAGTTTTCCCCTACGCTTTTCCGCCGTTGCCCCGCCTCACCCGGTGGTGAGGCTCAACGATTCTCCACCGCTTTTCAGTTGGACGCGCTGGCCGAATTTCTCGCTCCGCTCCGCTCGCCTCGTTCCGCGCACTTTTCCTGGCTTATCCGACTGCCACTCTGCCACTGTCACTGCTGCACTTAAACTCGGAACCTCGGACACTCGGGGGGCGTGGGTGCAAACACTGCGCCTCAAAAGTGCATCTTTTGCAGCCGAATCAGCGGAAAAAACTTAAGCCGCGTTTCAGACCAGCGTTGCCACCTGACGGGTGGCACATCGTACTAAAAATAGCCATACTGAAAAAATATCCAAATATTCCCCGCTAAACTCGTTTGCGCGCGGAAAAATCATTGGAAATCTATAAACAATAGGAAAATATTAAATTTCTTTTTAAATATAACTTTAAAGGCAATTGAATGATTTTATTTGAATTATATCAAAAATAAACATTTTAGATTGTTCTTTTTTCGGTTATCTTAAACAGAACCAAACTCCTGAGATCAAACCTTACTAGAGCTATATTATTTAGTATTATGTTGTATATTAGTTGAAGCATATTGTATATCGAAGTTTTGCACTGATTAATAAAAACACAAGCATATCTTGGCTTTCTCTTTGTTAGCTAATTCTCAGATGTACCGTTATTATTATTAGATGGCAGCACCGATTGTGAAGACCTGAATCCAGGTGGCAGCTCCAGCAACAGCTGGCAGCCCGATAGATATTTTGTTATTGTTACTACTGCACAAACAGACTTGCTTTTCTTTATTATTTTTGCTTTTAACCAATAATTTCTGCTGCTGGCAATTAAATAAATTTTCAAAAGTTTAAAAACCATACCAATTAATGCTGGTCGTATGCAACCAAATCCAAGGGTTAGTAAAGTAGAGCAAAAACTCCCCAAATGAGCATTAACTGGATAAAAATCACCGAAAGGTAAGTCCCTTACTTGATCTTAAATAATGTTCCTCGAATTAAATACTCTGCTCATCACTGTTTAGAGCCCGCGAGGGAATCAAGATCATCAATGCCCTGCCGTTCGACACCTTCACCACGGTGTTGTGGTACACACACCGCCAGATGAGTCCCAGCGCCTCGGGTGCATCCGGGTCCGCGAGCGCCGGCAGCACAGTGGGCACCAGTGTGACCACTACGGAGCGAGCGGACAGCAGCGGCTGCGGAGAGGAGAACCCCACCAGCTGCAGTGAGCCGGAGTACACGCTGGAGGAACTGGAGCGATTGGTGGGCGTGCCGCGACCAGACTTCCTGCTGCTTATCAAGACCTTCTCGTACATCCTGCGTCGCATCTCCACGTTCATTATCAAGCCTAGCCTGTTGCAGCGTGAGCTGCGCGACAAGCTGCAGCTGGAGGACGAGGCCAAGATCGATGCCATTCTGCGTCTGTGGGTACGCGAGACGACCCCGATGATGAACAATTTGGCCAGCAAGCGCTACGAGTCGAACGTGATCGAGGACGTGGCCTGGAAGCTCAATGTTGAGGTCTCCTCGCATTGCCAGCAGCGGACGAAGACACCGATGGCCGTCCTCCAGATGAAGACGGGCGCGGGCGAGGATATTAGCATTGAGATGACGCATCCGGAGCTGCAGGATCTGTATAATCAATTCGAGAGCATTCAAAGCGAACTGGACGCCATGCTGGCGATGAAGGCGCCAGCTCAGTAAGGCCCTTGAACATTCCCAGTGCCAATGTAGTGTTTAGTTTTAGTCCCCCCTCCTCCCTGTGCAATTATGTATGCAATACAAAATCCAATCGTAGCCAAATCCTAGTTAAAGAGGACAGTTTCTAACTTCCAATTCAAATCAGTGCTTAAAAGTTGAAATAAAAATTAATAATTGTATTCCATTTGATGTATTTCTTAGTTTTTTTTTCTCGTAAAATTATCTCTAGCAGACAATACAGAAATTGTATTAGATTTCTTTAAAGATGAAGACCCTGTTTAAAGGTACTCATTACTCATAACTCGGTACTAGGTGCAATTATATTGCAAATTGTGGCGGGGCCCAGGGCATTAGAGGGTTTCTTTTGTAAGATCTAATACCATCTTTCTATAATTTCCGGGACTTCCCCACCGTTCCGCCTGAATATAAAATAAACAATAATGTTAGATGGAAACACACACTGGTTTTCGCACATTTTACAGTACACTTTAATGGGATCGTCTGCTTGCGCTTCACTCTCGTCTGCCGCTCCACCTCGAATCGTACATATGTATTTCTACTGATAAACATTACAAATTATTACAATGATATATATATATTTAATATATGTCTATATTGTATATGCATATGTAATTCGTCTTAGTACGTGTTGTATAATGATGGAGTCGTATGTATAGTATGTTTTCTTCTCTTTTCTTTATTTTATATGCATTATACAGACTTTCTAGTTGCGATCCTCGTCCTTTGCATATGTATGTATATGTACTATATTTATTGATTTAATTATTTATTTATGTATTGCTATTGTGTGGCAGGGTTTTTGGGTCTAATGAATTTAAATTATTGCGTTTCGTTGTATAATATTCACTAATCTATAGAAGCAAAACGATTCTATTGCACTTCGGTTAATAACTTCAACTAAGTTTGGGACACAAAATTACACAGGTTTATGCAAATCATTGGGAACTATGCATTTCGTTATTGTTTAAAGTTTATAGTTAATGGTTTATTGCTATAGTTATTGTGTGTGTTTGTGGGTGTTTTGTCGCTTTGGCACCGGCTCGCTTAATTAGCCCTTAACTATCAGTTGTTGGTTTTAGTTAGTTAGTCTCTACGATTTGCGTGGGATTCGGTTGGTTTGTTCTTATTTTTGGATTTTATGTGTGTAAATGATTATCGCCTCACAAAATGCGTTGCTTGGTCATTTCATTCCTTTCCATTTATTTATTTATTTGTTCTTTTGTGCTGTTTGTCGGTTTTGTTGCCGCCGGCCTATCTTCCACTTTCACTCTCTTCTTGGGAAGATTTCGATTAGAAATCTAAAGAAATCGAAGCTTGAAGCTGATGTGTACCCAGAAACCAGAAAAATTTGTTTTAATTACTTTAAAGATAAGAACTATTGAAATCAGTGTTACGCACATGCCCGAGTCGCGAGACAGCAAGTTTCTCTGCCCGGGCTCTGCTCACTCTGCCCACAATGTAAGCTTTCGGCAAAGACAGCACGGACTTACTCACACAAATGCTAGTCTAATGTGCCAGGATATGCGTGAGGGAACCACTGATTTAAATGAACTCGTTACTCGTTACTTGTGACTTGTGACATTCATAACACGTTGCTCGTTGAAGTCTTCTTGATTTTAATCATTTGTTTTGTATAATAACTCTAAATGCATTTCTTTAAAGAGCAACTATTTTTTCCTAACTGAAAATTAATTGTATTCAACATGTAAAGAGCCTATACCCATTGTTCTATGATTCAGTTCAGTACTTTTTAACTTACGCTTACTTTTTAAAATAGTTTCTTTTGTTGCATGACTTGCAAAAAAGCAGCTAAAATACAACGTGTACCTTGATAAAATCACAAAATTGCTGAATGAAGTGAAAATGGAAATGCGACCTGGTTTTGCCTTGTTGTGTGCAAGTCTTTTGTTTTTTGTTTTTTTTTTGTGTTCATTTGTCGTTCTTTAACATTAACATCGGTGTTTTACATTACGTTTTGTCAATTGGATTTATTTATTTACTTCCAGTGCCCGACTGCTTCGAAAATGAAAAAGCAACAAAATGGTTTCGATTTTTTAAATAAAACTTGATATATAATTAAACAAAATTAAGGTAGCACATACATTACACAAGAAGTTTACACAGTTTACACGCTATACAATTATCAAACAGAAATAAAATAAAATAAACAAAAAAAAAAAGTAATATTAATAATCAAGAAATTTAAAAAGGTTTACACTACACTACATACATACATACATGCCGCAAAATCTTTGTTTTATTTAAACTATGTAACTCAATTATTGCATTTTGTGTTTGTGTGTAGCAGTTGTAGTGAGTGTCTATGAGTGGGCGTGTGTGTGTGCGATTTATAGTTAGTTTCGATTTAGTTTTAGTTTATGTCTAATATTAGGTATATGTTTATCAAGTATTTATATATATATGCATACATATATATATAATAATAATATATAAAAAGTAAACATTTAGCGCTTTTAGTTGGCTACAAAAATTTGCTCGTCTCGCTCACATACTCGTACATATTTCAACTAACATTAAGTGTACAAAAAAATTGGAAGATACAATATATATAGTTTATATCAAATTGTGGCTAGCGTAAAAATACAATTCAGTATTCAGTATTCTCCAGTTGAAGCGGCAATTACAATTACTCGTTACTCGTTACACGTTACTCGGTACTCGTTATATCCGACTACAATTTCAATTGCAATCCGGTTCCTTGGATTATCTTACGATATATATATATATATATGTGTTTGTATATATACTATATAAAATGTATAAATTGATGCGTGTTCTGTTTGGCGAGATTGCTGCATTCCCATTCGATAGATCGGTGTATATTTATATATATATCGAGTAGTATCCGGTGTATGTAGTATATATATCCAAGTATAATATCAAGCGTGGATCTTTATCTCTTCACGTCCCTTATGTAAATAATAATGTAGTTTGCCACACGATTGTTGAGTTGGGTTGGGTTTCCATTCGGTTCTCGGTTGAGTTGGGATTGGATTGGGTTTGGCGTCTACATGCCCGACTCGGCAATGCCCTCGTCATCTGGAAAATATTCAAAGCCGCAACAATTAGTGTTTTTCGGGATGGGTTTCGATTTAAAGCTTAGCACATGCCGGGTTAGAAAACATTCAGGGATATATCTAATAAAATATACAATAAAATATATACATATATATATAAATAATTTATATAAAATAAATATAAGGTAGAGTACAGGATCAACATGCAGACAGCATACAATATCGAAGGGAGGTGGCCACAGTGCACTTCATGATATATTATTTATGATAGTAAAACTATATGTTTACTTTATGATATAGAAGAAGAATAATACATTTTAAAACACCTCAAAATAAGTTTGAAAGAACCTTTCCTTTTTTATGAATGTTCTTCTTGTTTTTTCATTGAATTTAAAAGTATCAAGAACTTAACTTTTAGAAAATAGTTT
>JAEIIG010007939.1:0-11454 GCA_018904695.1 Drosophila parvula | reverse complement strand
TAAAAAAGATACAATAATAATAATAATAATACAATGATTTTTTAAGGCTTCGCAATATTTATTCTTCTTAACTCTATCATATATATATTATATATATTTTCTAGAACTTCAAATTTGTTTCTTAAATTCGCAAAATAACATTCTTATCCATAATTTCCCTATGCTAATCCCTGGAAAGTTCACCCCTCCAAGCGGCATATTTGTAGTTGGATTTTCTGCGAATTTGCTGCCACTTCCTGGGGGCATCTTCAAACGCTGGCCGACCTTTGACAAATCTTCCACCAGTGCGGTTGCCTCCTCCGATTGGCCTCGGGCTCTAAGGTGTCAATTACAACAGGTCCTATATCCTTTTTGCCATTTGAACTCGGCCGCCAGAGAAGCGTTTAAGTTGTTTGCCGAAGCCGAGCTAAGCCGCTAAAGTCGCAACACCCACCTCAGTGAGGGGTGCAATTATCCTTTTCGTCCTCATGCAGCCAGTGCCCACCAGCCGCGTCACAGGTGCACACGGGGCAGAAGTCCCTCTGGCTAATCCTGCCCAAAAAAAAAAAAGTGTGAAAGTAGGAAGTCCTGCACACAGATACCTTTTGGGTCTTGCCGCAATCTCACTTTCATTCATTGCACAACCTAAATGAGGGCGGCGTCTAATTGCAGGTCCTTCTATATGCCCTAGGAACCCTAGGATAAAATGGGCGGTAGTCCTGGCATTTATAAAGATTATATAGATTGACTTCTTAGCGCCTGGAACACGTGCACCAGTGGTTGATTAATGGCAGGCCGAGTTGGGGAGTTTTCTTTTTAAGAAAATGGCGGTTTCGAGGATCATAAAAAAAGAACATAGAAAACGGGGCAGCCTGCAGAAGGTTGCACATGTCCCTTTGTCATAAATTTAACCGAAGGCTAGGGGGAAGGAGATGTTGAGGAAGAACAAACAAACCAAATGTCCTTTGCCTGTGACAAACAAGGCACAAGTCAAGTCAAGCTGAACCGTTTGCTCTAAATTGAATTCAAATTGAAGACGGCCAGAAGGGGAAAGAAGACAAGGACTCGAAGATGCTGCTGCATCTGCCCAGAAAAAGATCAGGCTCGGGGTCCTTGTTCTCGGTGTCTCGGCAATAGATCATTTTCCACGCTCTGCGTGCGCGTCCCTTTCTCTCTCTCTTGCTGGGCATTATATTGAAATTTGTTGTGTTGTGCCAACAGAATATTAAAAAAAATTTCATATTTGATTTGCATTTGAGCGAGAGAGTGTCAGAGTATCCTTTGAAAATGTATCCCTTCATTGTTCGTTCGACTTGTGATGCGGTTTTAATGAGCACTCCATAGATACGTTGTATTGGGTACATCAATCATAATTAGGCCGCTTGTGTGTGCGGTTTTGGGTTGTGCCCAAAGACGGTTGCCATTCTGTGCTCTCTGTGACAGATTCAGGATTGATTCGGAAAGGGGAATACCTTAGAAATTCGGAACCTCACTGGCTGATAATTCTTTAATATTTATTGTAAAGGATTTTGATTGGGTTGAGGTCGTAAATCATATATCATATATTCACTATTTAATTTCTTTGATATATTTAAATATTTATGTTATCTGTGTTGCCCTTGGAACCATCATTATTCACACTCCCCTGGCTCGCACGTTCGCTTCCATTCAAATGAAGCCAAATGCCTTAATCTCCTGGCCTCATGTGAGGTCTTTTGCAACGCCCCGAAATGTTGTATGGTGTGTGTGTGTATGTTGCACGTCTAGGGTTTCGTCTTCTCTGGTTTGTTCCTCCTTCAATACCCTTTGATGATGCAATGACCAGAAGGATACATACTCCTTTCGGGGTTTTTGGTAGGTGTTGCCAATGAAGCGTTGTGTGCGGTCTCACGAAATTTGAGAGGCGTCAACAGGCGCTAAATCCGCTTAAATTGTGAAGGCAGAAAAGGCTCTTCACCGAGTTCTTTGACACTGTGAAAATTATGACCACATTTGGCACAGGTTTTGGTTTCGGGAAAGTCTGTTAAAAATGCTTTAGTTGGTAAGATTTTAAAGAGAAAAGTAAGGTTCCCTTTAGTAACACCAGAAACTATAGTTCTTGATGTTATTCTCTCTTTTAAGTTATTAGTAGACTAGGTTTCTTAGCCCCTTTTCCCCTCAGTGTTATTTATAAATACATTTTTTCTTGACAGAGCTTGCGTGCAACTGTCGACAGAAGCCAAAGCTGAAATGGCTTCGTTGCATTTAGCTGCGTTTTCGAAGGATAATGAATTCGTATTGCGTTCGATTCATTTGCCAGCTGACTCCGAGAGTCAGGACTGACTTTGACCTTATGTCGTCATTGCACGCAGCTCAATTGAAACGTTTAATTGCATCAATGGGAACGCAGAACGCAGGACGCAGGACTCGTGTAGTACTTTCTGCTGTCGGTTGTTGTCATTAGCCTAATTAGATCTTTCAGCTCAGAGCTCAGTTCCGTTACAGGCTTGGCGTGTCCTTCTGACATTGCTGCTTTCTTCTGTTGGTTTTTTTTTTTTGCTACTACTAATTTTGATGCCCTGGAACGTGGTACGTGCGCAATTTGTTTACCATCAGCATAATTGGCTTGTCCTGTTTCCCCAGGGCCCACTTCAGACTTCCTTTTTTTTTTAAGCGCTTTTTTATTTCATCGGGCCAGTCTTCGGGGCCGCAGGGCAATTAGTTGAAATGATTAAGCTGAACTCTCTTTGGTAATTACATTAGTCGTACCTCCTGGAGCTCCTCCAGCTCCTGCTGCCTGCCTTTCGATAAATTAACCGCCGCGCACTCACTCAAATTGGTTCGACCATCTATCATTGGGATAATAATAATAATAGTAGCGAAGACCACCGAAAATTCGATCAACTAACAGCTGCGGTGCTTCATTTGTGACACTTTTCGAGACGAAACAAAAGCGGAAATGTTTTCAATTGCCCTCCTTATTCAAATATTGTGAATCCTTGTTAGCTTGTTTGTTTGTTTGTTTGTGGAACCGTCAATCAGGGTGATCGATCTGGGCCGGGTTCGGATGCGTGTCCATGTGCCCCTAGATTTGCCACCCAGAAATCCAGAGATGATTGATCACATAACCCAGACACTGTTCCCCTTTGGCAATCTCTGCATGGATTTAGCAAAGAGAATTATGAGGAAGGAGTGGCTGAGTGTTTTTCATTATTTTACAGAACTAAATGTTAAGTTTTTAATATTAGTTATTTACTTTAAAAACTAGTAAACAATGTATTAATATTCTGTATTTTTGTTATGCCTAAAACCCTTTGCCTTTTCTTATAATTAATTTCAAAGCCAAACCCAATTAGCAAACTCTTTTCCAGAACATATGAAATTCATATCAAATTTCCTCTAATCTTTATGATGTTGATCTACACAGCTCTCTGTGTTTTTTTTTTACAGCATTTCCCATTTGTAAGGAGGGCCACCTTATAGCGATTGTTCGACATTTTAGTGCCCGCTAAATGTAATAACTTAGCTCCCTTGCCTTTCTCCCGCGGCACTCCCCAGTGGAAATGCCCCTTTAGTTGTTTTTCCTTATTTTTTTGTGTATGTTTTTTATTGTTAAGCCCACTCGCTGACTAAACGTTTACAACTCCCCAAGCGCCTTTGGATAATTTGACACTTGACTGCCGCCGCTTCGACTTGGTTTCGACTTTATGACTTACAACTCTTAAAAAACCACAACAGCAGCGGCAGCAGAGAAAAAAAAACGTATACAATAAATGTAAATCCCACACAGGAAAACTAATTAAAAAGACCTTTTCTGGGGCGACAATAAAATTTATGAAAATTAACATAAAAATTTGTGTGTGCGATTAACTCGAAGCGTCGTCGCACGCACATAGAAACAGCATTTTTGGCCATATGGAAAATCACATAATAAACAAACGGAACCAGAGCAATAAAAGCAAATATGGCGACACACGTGTTGCAGGGCGGGAAAAGCGGCCCAAGATGATGATGATGATGATGATGATGGGGGCGATGGGGCTTGCTTATCATTTGTCTGCGAGTGTATATCAGAGTGTGTGGGTATATGTGACCAGGAGGACAATTTCAACTTTGGCGACAACAAGTCACGACAACAGCAGCAGAGAAGCAGCAGCAGCAGCGGCAGCAGCAACATCAACAAAAGTTAAGCTCTGCGGCGCAACGAAAGCGATTAGGCTGATTGGTGGCAGTGTGAGTGTGTGCGGGGGCACTGAAAAAAAAATTATAATCAAGGATTCTGGGATTTTAATTTAATATTTTGTTTATTTTATTTATTTATTTGGGATATTTTATATAAAGTTTTGTTATATTTCTTTAAAGTTCTTTCGTGAAGTATATTTTTCCCTCTTACTTCTATATAGTTATTATATTTTAATAGTTATTCCCCTTAAATTAGTAAAGCTATGTTAGATTCATAGTAAAAATACTTAGAAGTAAATGTATTTCGATTAATCTTCAGCATCAGGAGGATTTATTTGTAATTAATAGCACATTTATGCGGAAGTTTATTGCTTGAAATAAATAATAACAACTTAGTATTATGGTTCACCGAATCTAATAATAGATTATAATATTTATATAATATTATATTATAATATTTATCAATATTTATAAATGAAAAAAGGGCTAACTTTATTATCAAGGAATTAGTTTCTCTTAAATTAATATCACTAAAAATTAATCAAGCTTTCTTTTTTCTTTATAAATTAATAGAGTTTAAAATAGAGTTTTTACTTCAATGGTTTGAAATTTTTAATGTAAGAAAAAAAGGATAAATTACTTTTTAAAATTTACACTTTTCCATGCAATAAATACAAGTTTTTAAAATAACCTAATGATTCGCATAATAAATATAGGTCTGTCCTTGTAATGGTAATAAATAAATTTCATGAAGATGCTCCCATGTATTAAGCAAGTGCCCATCTGTGATTTTTAGTATTTGACCTCAAACTAGTTCTTATTTTTTAAATTATTGCGAGAAATATTAAATGGTTTTAAACGAAAAAAACAATATTTATTTAAGATTAAAAAAAGTTACATTTTAAGAAAGCAAAACTATTTTCCAGTGCACTTTTCGTGAACCCCTGACTGGGGACTACAGATACTTTCATATGAGAAAGGATGAGACACCGGGGGTGAGTAAGTGAGTTTAGTGCGCCAGTTGGCGCTTTCCACTTTCGGAGGTGTATGTATATAAAAAATACAGCCGGAATCTCACACGCTCGCATTATGAGTAATGTGCACCTTATGCCGCCGCCAAGTCGAATGTGATTAGGGGAGAATCCCTCCCTTTTTGTTTGGCTTTATTAACCCCTTGTAACTGATGTGGTTTCGTCGGCTGCTGCTCAAAATATTATGATGGCATCATTTACACGCCGCTTTTCCGATTACAGTTGATCTCTGATCTGTTCGGAGGGTTGTTAGTTTTATGGCTATTTATTTGTATTTTTTTTCAAAAAGAACTTTTATGGTTTAATTTGATTTTGGGCTTAGCTATTTCGTGGAAACCTACTTCCCACAAATTTCGTCGTCATTAACCCCTATGACAGACTCGGCTGGGAGCTCATCAAAATTAATTTTATTGCCAGGCAAAAACTTTCCACAGCTATTTTGGCCGCCAGCTTTTTCCTGGCCACCCTCATTAGGTTCATTTCTAAACGCTTTTGTTTGGGGTTGGTGGGCGGGGGGGTTAAACTTTTGGTTAATTAAACGCAAATTGTTGTGGCGGCAAATTGCGAAAAAATGGCGAAACTTTGTCGCCAAGCCATTAAAAGCCTTTTGTCACAAAAGTTTATTGTCTCACAGTACAAGATAGCTGGAAAAAAATAAAAATAAAGACAAAAACGGGTTAATTACACAAAGCGAAAAATAGACACGAGCACGGAAAAGGGGGGAGGAGAGCACAAATGACATTTGGTACTTTTTGGCTTTTATGTCAGAGCCATAAAAGTGTTTTTCGGCAAAGAAAGAGATGCCAGCAGGGAGACTTGAAAGAAATCGCATGAAATTTCGGTCTTTGGGGTAACGAAACTTGGGATACCCTTGTGAAATGGTAAGCAGGGTATTTTAGTTTTGGGGTATTTAAGGTTTAAGGGTCCTAGATGCTCTCACTTACCTTCTGGAACAAACATCGAGAGCTCAGGATTACAAAAGCCAAATATACACATGCCTAAGCAGAGATGTGTTTATTATGGTTTCTGGTTGCTCTCATATCTTGGTTCTAGCTCGTGAATTCAGGAAGGGTTTTTACTCTAGGGCTCTTAACATAAGTAATAGTTCAGTGCCCAACCATGTTTTTAAGAAAAAAAGAGGATTAAGAAGGAAAGAAAAAAATAAAAAGAGAAATTAAGAAAAGAATTCAGAAGAAGAATTACAAAATACAGAAAAGTCGCATTCAAGGAGGCACAGAGTGTCAATTTTATATGTACTTTTGAGGATGCTGATCACTCTTATATATGTATTAATTATATCTCCTCTGATCACTTCTTTATAACCTGCCAAACCCTTAGTTAAAATTGCTATACCCCACCCGAAAAGGGTATAAAAACAAATATGGCGTCGCCAGGCAGCTTCCTTGGGGTTGCCCACTTGAATGGCCAAGTATGTGTTGACACTGGCATGTAGTTGTTGTAAGTAACGAGGAAAGTCTTGGGGGCTTGGGAGCG
Source organism: Drosophila parvula (assembly GCA_018904695.1). Lineage (NCBI taxonomy): Eukaryota > Metazoa > Arthropoda > Insecta > Diptera > Drosophilidae > Drosophila > Drosophila parvula. The sequence goes on along the minus strand of JAEIIG010007939.1, from coordinate 4,789 downwards.
GGGGAAAATGGCGGGCGGAAAACAGGGGGGAGGGTGGCAGAAAAAAAGGGCCAGTGTCCTGCGACGCTCTGCGCAAATTTGCCACTTCAACAGCTCCTTGCGGATGCCGTAAGCACTCTTGTGAACGAGCTCTGGAGCATTTTCATTTATTTTCCTCACATTTTCCCAGCGTATCCTGTTCTCTCTCTATCTCTCTCTCTCTCTGTCTCTTTCCTGCTCTATCTCTCTCTGTCTCTGTGTGTGCCTGTCTTTTTCTCGCCGTTGGGGAATTTATGCTCCTGCATTTTTCTCTCCTTTTCCGCTTCGATTTTTTGGCAAGTTGGAAAGTTGTGAAACGATGCTCACGGAATTTTAAGCAGCAGCTTTCCCAGCTTTTCCTTCTGCTCTCATTTCTTGGGCAGGGGCTTTTCCTCTTTTTCCTCTTTCCCTCTGTTTGTGTGTGTGTTTTTTGTCAATATTGTTACTGAGCAGCGGAAAATGTGCTGTGAATTTTAAATTGGTTTTCGCTGCCTGGCGCTGAGTTGCTTACATAATCAGCGAGAAGTTTCGCCAGCTCCTGGAGATTGTTATATTTTTGTATCTAACCGGGAAAATCTACACCAGAAAGTTGGATATTATTACAGAAGAAATGGAAGATTGGAAACAAGAAATTGTAGTTTAACATAAGCTCTGATTACTCATAGAAGAATATACTAAAGAAAATATAAATTGGCTATCAAATATGTCTTGAAATCTACAACTTAAATCTGAAAAATAATGTATCTTATACAAATTACAAATTTGTTATTATAATATTGCAATCAACCCAGCGCTTACCTCATTTTAACATAACATTGCAACAATTACCTGGCCTTTCCCAAGCCCAAAAAACCCAAAAAGTGTTCATTACACTTAACAAAATGGTGGACACCTCCTCCCTTCATATTTGCCACCCAACCACCGTGACCAACGAAAAACAATTAAGCCGAAAAAAAAAGTGAGACAGACAAGTATAAACAGTAGACCGACCGACACTTATGCTTATCTGCATAATTTATGGCTTAAATCAGACGCCGCCGCCACCATTTGTTGGGAATTGCACCACGTGGTTCCACCAAAAACAAAAAGGAAAAAAAAAATAAGGAAAAAATAATAATGCTAATAGGCGCCACCCAACAAAAATTGTAAAACAATTAAAATGTAATAAGTCCGAGGGGTCAGCTCTCAAAGTCAATGGGCGGCACTTGCCCTCGCCGTTTTTTTCTGTTCCGGAAAGAGGGCAAGGGGAAAATGTGAAATTGAGTAATTAATAATGGTCGGAAATTTTCGAAGGTACAAAGGTAACGCCTCTATTAGGCAAAACAACAAAAAATGATAAACAGTTTTCTCTTGAGCAACCTGGAAATGAAGAAATAAACGCCAAGGATGTTGGGTTAAGGTTAATGCACATCCCCCGCTGAGCTTTTGATTGACACTTGACACATTCCGTTCGTTGGTCTTGACATCGTGACTTGCTATGGGTTTCTTTTTTTTCATTTTCGCGTTTGCCAGAGATGAAAATGTGTTGATAGTGCCGGGGAAAATAACACAAACATTTTCAGGCTTTACTGACTAACTAGGTTGTTTACTGTACATTTTAATAACTGCGTGAGGTTAAAAGTAGAGTTTTGCAAGAATTATGCTGCTTACGGGAGCAAAGAGTGTGTTTAACCTTCTAGAAAGTTTTTTGGAAAATATCTGAGATCTAAGATCTAACAGTATTTCTTGTATTAAGTAGAATGTTTAATTGTTCTTAGAGGTATTGCCCCAAGGAAAGATGTTTATGATAAACCGAGACTGAAATCTAAAAATAAGAAACCTTTTTTACTCATTAATGTATATTTACAATATATTTATTAATTATGTAACTATATCACCAATATTATATTTATTACTATATTTCACTGACATATGTTATGTTTAATTCTTTATAAATCGTTAGAGAACTTGACTTAGGAACAAACTAAAATTACTATAGTTCTCTTATATATTTCAGAGTTTATTTATTTCCATTTTAAAATTCAAAAACCCGTGCAACCTAAATAATATATCTCTGAATAATAGGATATCCTTTTACTTTATATTCCTCTATTAATTCCGTTTATCATCTCAGTGACCGGAAGCCTCATAAAAATGCGAAGGATTCTCGCCGAAACCCCAAGCGTTGAATGCACGTGGCAACCCATGAAACCCATATAAAGTTATGTATATATGTATATATAGTATATATAGTATACCCCAAACACACACCATATATACACACACACACATATGTAAAGCGATATTAAGGCCAGGATCCCAAAGAGAGAGAAAACGAGAGGGAGGGAGCAAAGGAAAAGAGAGGAAAGGAGCCACAACGCAGACAAGCCCAAAGCGTCAAGTTGTGAAGCTGTGTGCAAAAAATCATTAACACGCACAGACACACACACCCACACACACAGACGGGGTCCTTGCCGTCCTTGTTCCTCGTTTGGTGGGCGTGGGTGGCTGGGTGTCCTTTTGTGCGAGACTTGCTTAAATTACTTGGGTTTTTACATGCGGCAGTGAGGCACATTAACACTGTAATGTGCAAAAAGTGTTCCACTGTCTGTGTGTCAGTCTGTGTGTGCCTGCAGAGGGGGACGGGGGAGGGTAAACAACATGGCGTCCCTGTAGTTGTAGTTGTGGTCCGAGTGAAGCTCATTGCCATGCATAAAAGGCGCTTGAATTTAAGCGTTTATGCGTGTTCAAAATTTAAATAAAACTATATATATTTTTAAATGTTTTTTGAGCGCCTGTTTTATTATGAAAAGTTTCTATATATTTATTAATTTAGTAAGCCAAGCTTGAGGCTTATTCCAGGAGTTGGGAATTATAACGTCAATGCAAGCTTGAAAGATAGATATCTTTGTAGTTTCATTATAATTTAATTTATTATAAAAACTATTTATTTTTCAAAGAAACTAAGTTCCATATTGGTAATTATAAATATAAAACACTTTCCTAGTTTTTCCCTTTTTATAAAAACCATCTCAACTACCTTTACTTCATTCTCACCTTAATACTTCCTCGATTTTAACCCGCATAAACTCGGAAACAACGCCAAGGAGTCCTTGGTGGGCGTCAGATACTTTTAGTTAAGATTAATTGTTATATATTAACATGGCGTCGAGTTACGAAGTCTGCGAAAACGAGCTATTTACAAGCTAAACGAAAGTTGACTTTGCCCAAACGACCACGAGAAGCGAAACGAGCTGAGTGGAAGCTGATGCTGATGCTGAAACTGATGTTGATGTAAATGTTGTCTCTGCCTCAGAAATGACAGTGAAAGTGTGGGTGGTTTTCATTCCATTTTCCTTCTCGGGAAGTTGGGGAAAATCGAGTGGCTGCTTCACTTTAATAAAGAGCAAAATATTTAAGGCTCCTAGCTGGGCTGTTTATGGCATATCTACTCTCTCTCTCTCTGTCAGTGTGTTATGTGTGTTCGCTCTAGATTTATGTTTGCCCATTTTCGTGTTTTATCATCAGCTGCGACTGCGTTTGCGACTGCGGTACTGGAATTATTCATGCCATTCGCCATGTTACTCATACGCCGCGTATGAAAAGGGTTCCAAAATGGCTGCCATTTTGGCCTATTGCGTTTGAATTATGGGCCAAAAGGGTCCGCTCTGTCTGCTTTTAGCCCCGCACTTCTTCTGGTTTTTGCGTATTGCGGCTCCTGGTTTTTATCTGGGAAAATGGTTGGCCTTGCTTTCCCGGAATGGAGCGTAAAATGTAGTTCAGAATGTGGTGCGAAAAGGGAAATTTTTTAAAGATTTACAAGGGAAATGGACAGAATTTGTGCTTAAGTTTGTTATTTAATATAAGGCATATTTTATTTATGTACTGATATTTGTGTTTACTAAATATGGTCTAAGGATCTTAAGACATTCTTTAGTAATAAAGTATTAATACTTATGGTAAGGGATTTAATAAGTATTAATACTTTATTACTGAAATGAAAATATTGCCAAAGTCTCACTTTATCTAAGCCAATTTTCATATTAAAAAATTCATTTAAAATACATTTATTATACTTAATTTTTAATAAAATAAGCCTAATCGATTTTCTATCTGGAATTCTTTTCCATTTCCCCCTCGTTAACGTTTTAAATTAACTTCTTTCTAGCAACAACCTCTCATTTTCTATAATCCTAGCAATAAGGATTGATCGTTGTCTGTGTTCTGTGTGACATCTTGGCATATGTTTTGAAGCATAGAATTTTCCTGTCACAACCCCACTTTTACGAGCCAAAGTTCCCCCGCCATTTTCGGCAACTGTCGCATTCGGGGAACCACAAACAAATTTGTCTACGACTTTGGTCCAAAAAGCATATTGACAGTCCTAACGGGAAGTCAATAAGGAAATAAGGAAATGGTTAGCACAGAAGGCCAACCCCATTCCTGTCGCGATATCGATATCCTCTTGCCGTCGCCGCCCACACTCAACGCTCTGTCACTTTGGGCGCAAATTTCGCCATTTCCACCCTCGCTAATGTGCAAATAAAAATGTTAAAAGGGTCCTGTAGCACTCAATTACACGCCCTGGTGACCATTTCCCCAACTCAACCCCCCCAAGTTTTTCCCGCTGTGCGTGACTTGTGTGTGTGTGTGTGTGTGTGTGTGCGAGCGCGATTGCGAGGATTGCCAAGGATCCTTGCTGTGTAGAGAAAACATTATGGCGCGCGAACGGAAGTTGCCATCTTGTTGATGGCAGTTAAAGATAAGCGAAAGCGAACTCACACAAAAAAAA
>JAEIIG010007894.1:0-19999 GCA_018904695.1 Drosophila parvula | reverse complement strand
ATCATGTATTTGATAAATTTGTACTGCGATTGAAACTTGTTGTTGCCGAAACAATAACAAAAATTGCCCGCTGCTAACATTTCGTGTAACAGGCGACCAGAAATCAGTACAGCAGCGATGCACCTACATATTTATCTATGCGGTGACGTCATGGCCAGACAAAATCAAAGAGACCAGCTCTCGCGATAGCACCAAACTGTTGTAAATTATGGTCACACTGAGATAATCATCGATAACTGTCTTCGCCGTGGACTCAAACCACGGTTTAAGACACGACTATCCATTCAAGTCGAAAACTTTTCAGAATCTACTTTCTGCTGCCTTCTGGTCGCCTGGTCCATAAAAACATGTATTTTATGAGTTTGTACAGCGAGAGTCGAAATTGCGATCTTGTTGTACAACAAACAACAACAACAACCATGATTTGGAACAACCATTTCCCGAAATTATCAGGCAAATTGTCCCGCTTACCTCATTTCGTGTAACAGGCGAACAGCAAGCGGCAGAACGAAGATGCGCGAGCTTTCGCGAGAGCTGCTATCTTTGATTTTATGGCCATTAATACGCTTGCTAGAAAGAGATCGAACGATCGACTGACGTCACAGCATACATACATATGTAGGTGCATCGTTGCTCTACTGATCTCTGTTCGCCTGTTACAATAAGTGCAACAAGTGATCTGAAAAAAATGTAAACAAAACAAAATGAAAACATATATAAATCAGCTGTTTCTGCTCCTCTAAAAATCAATCCTCGGTAGGGTATGTTAACTTTTTCTTTTTTCTTTAAGTTGATTTGGGGGTCTATTATTTTTTAATATTTTTAAGAACATTATATTTTATGATTACGTAATCATAGAGTGAGGATTACTCTTGATTATACAGGAGGGGGTCAAAATCCGCCCCTTAAAAGCATTCCAACACTAAGCTCTAGATCTGGGTAGCCGGAAAATGATTGATACTTGTTGATATTTGCTAGACAGTGTGGCACATCCATAAACAACTGGTCGAAGCGTTGCCCAGCGCCGGAAGGTTGCTAGCCGGCGCAGGGAGAATAACAAACTCTCACCCTTTGAGAGTTTTCCGAGCACAAGCATTTCCCTTGAATTTTCAATCAACAAAGTCGGTGTACAAAACCAGTCTCATTTCTAAAGCAAGCACACACAAGTTTAGATATCTATATATATATATAGTTCTTAGATTTATAAATTAAAAGAAAGTCCGGCGATATGGATGAGCTACAGATAACCAGTGTGGGCCAGTTCCAGACCCTGGTCCGCTACAATAATCCGGTGCTGGTGGTCAAGCATCCGGACAAGAAGGGCGCTCCGTTGACGGAGATTGAGATGAAAAGACCCCAAACTGCGGGCGCTTTGCTTGATACCAAACGGGAGACCGAGGAGATACTTAATTCGATTCTGCCACCGCGCTGCTGGGAGGAAGAGGGACAATTGTGGCAGCAGTCCGTGTCGAGCACGCCGGCCACGCGCCAGGATGTGATCAATTTGCAGGAGATGCTGGACACCAGGCTGCAGCAGACCCAGGCCCGCGAGACGGGCATCTGTCCCGTGCGTCGCGAGCTTTATTCACAGTGTTTTGGTAAGGTAATCGCTTTGCCCTTTCCAGCTATCACTAACCCTCTGCTTCTGCAGATGAGATCATCCGTCAGGTGACCATAAACTGCTCGGAACGTGGCCTTTTGCTGCTGCGCATCCGTGACGAGATTGCCATGTCTATGGAGGCATACGAAACGCTCTACTGCAGCTCCGTGGCCTTTGGTATGCGCAAGGCCTTACAGGCTCACGAGGAAAAGGAGATGCTTCGTGATCGGGTCAAGACGTTGGAACTGGACAAGGAGGCCCTCGAAGAGATCATTGCCGACATGAAGCTCAAGCAGGAACAGGCCGAGCGCCGTAATGCCGAGTTACGCGCCTCCGAGGAGAAGAAGTTCACCGAAGAGATCACCTTCCTGAAGAAGACTAACGCCCAGCTGAAGGCTCAGCTGGAGGGCATCACAGCGCCTAAGAAGTAGACAGTACACTTATGTTTGGGTGGTGTATGCATTTGCATTTGTCACTTTAAGATTGTTGGAACTTATTAAAACTATGATTATTGGAGCAACTTAGCTGCCACTAGGACTCCTCTGCTGTGGTGTTGGGTTCCTCTGTTGGCTTTTCGGCTGCATCTTCCGCAACTTGTTCTCGCTGACCCATATCCTCGTCTTCCACGCTGATCTCGTTGAGAATGGGCGTGGGCTTGAAGGCTTCGCCAGTCTTTTTCTTCGATGCAGGCTGCTCCTTGGCTGCTCGCTTTTCTGGTGGCTCCTCGCTTGCTGCCTCTGCATCTTCGTTCTCCTCATCTTCCTGGGGCAGCTGGCTGCGCATGGCCATCAGCTCTTCCTCTGTGGGCAGGGTACCCTTGAGCTCCTCCATTTTGGCCATATACCGTTCGTAGACAAACTGCGCCATTTCGGACATGTTCTCCACAGTTCTTATGGCATCGCTGGCCACCGCAGTGCTGGCCAAACGATCCGTGGGGTAGCTATCATCGGGCACCAGACTAAGCTTCAGTGGTCGCTGTGTGAGCTGAAGGAAAGGGGGATTAAGGGTTTGGAAACTTCCTTAAGAGCATGCTTGACACTTACCAGCTTGAAGGTCTGTTGCAGTTCCAGGCAATTCTTAAACAGGGAAACCCTGCCAAACACATATAAACCGAGTCTAGCACGACTCATGGCCACCACAAGACGTCGCACATCTCGCAGATGTCCCACCGCCTTGGTGCGAACTAGGGATATAAGAATATAGTCATTCTGCTGACCCTGATACTTGTCCACGGTGGTGATCTTATGCGGCCAGCCAATCAGCGGATTGTTGCCACACCGGGCGTTAATCACATCCCGGATGAGATGCTTCTGTCCATTGTAGGTGGTCAGTATAGAGATCTTGGCGGCGGGATAACCCTGCAGGCGCATGTACGTGTAGGTGGCCACTATGTACTCCGCTTCAGCCAGGTTCTGTGGAATAACAACTTAGTAAGTTTGGCAAGTTTTAAGGAGACTTAAGACTTCAAACTGACCTGATAGAAGTAGGGATTGGGTTCGCTTTCGCCCACACCCCTGAAGTCCTCCACATTGATCAGCTGATAGTCGTGGACCAAGCCCGCATTGGCCTTTTTGTACTCATCTCGTGCTAGTATATGCTCCAGGTCCTCGAGCTTCTTGTAGCGCCACTTGTACAGCGAACAGATGCTGGCCCGGGCACGACCCTGTCCATCCAAGTCCACGGTGGGCACTCCAAGTCGCACCAGGCGGGTGAACAGGCTCTGTTCCATGTTGGAGTACTTCTGGAAGGCCATGTTCTTGATCACAGGCGGCAGCTGATGATGATCCCCGATCATGATCCAACGCTTCAGGCGATTCAGACCATCTAGCGGGTTCTGCAGCAGCAGTGGAATGAACGTTTCGATCTCCAGAATCTGGGCGGACTCCTCCATGAGAATGTTATCGTAACGGAAGCCAAGATTCACCAGCTCCTTGCGTTTGAGCGCCGCGTGCGTACAGGTCATGGCAATGATCTTGGCCTCCTTTACCAACAGATATTTGGAGCGATCCAAGCCCGTTCGCAACAGCTCGAAAGCGCGGAACTCCTCCAGCTCGGTGAAGATGTCCGAGATGTAACGGAAATTGGAGCTGGCTATATCCATGAGATCCTCATAGCTGTCGCCCTTGAACAGGGGTTGCGGGGCATCAGCAAAGAATTTTGCAAAGGGAAACTCTTTCTCAAACGACAACCTCAGCTTCTCCACTTCCATATCCTCCTTGCGGTGCACACTCATCTGACTCTGGAACTTCTCCCAACGCGCCATCACGTTGTAAAGGTAAAAGTAGCCTGCGGTCTCACAGGTGTACGCATTGTCCCCGCTCACGCCGAGTGCCTCCTGCAGTCGCTGCACTTGACTGAGCAAATCCATGCGCTTGGCCAGCACATAGTTGACCCTGCCATAGCGACTATAGTCCTTCTCCGTCTCCAGGGCTTCTTCACCGTGACCCAGACGCAACAGATGCCGCTCATCAATGTCCAGGGCCATGATTTTCTCAAACAGCTGGTTCAGAGCCTGATTGGAATGGGTCACAATGAGGGTTCGTTGCGTGGGATGGTTGTGGTAGATGTTGGAGATGATTTGGACAGCCACATCGGTCTTACCGGTGCCGGGAGGACCCACCACCAGAGTCAGACCTGGCTGCATGCCCGCCCTAATGGCCTCCACTTGTGTGGGCGTGAAACGTATGGAGTTTCTGTAAAGAGAAAGCAATTAAATGGAGAATCCTATAGGAATAGCTGAAGATTACTCACTGCTTGGGCTTATCACTGGGATAGGGACCCCTGGCCTCGTATTTGTAGGGCTGCACCTCGATGGTTTTGGTCAGTGGCTGCACCTCCACCTTCTCATCCTTATCCTCATCATCGCTTTCCTTCTGGACAAGCACATCCTCAAAGATCAGTCGATAGGGCGGCAGGCGACGCTCCTCGGGCAGTTCGCACTTTAGAGTGTACGAGGGGAAGCTGGCCACCAGATGCTTGTAGTCCAGGAATGTATCGTTGAATTCCAGACTGCGCTCCTGGTTAGACATATTCGAGTAATGAGCAGCCGCGGGGTCACCGTAGCCGAGCAGGATGTCGTGCAACCAGGGCGGCACTACACACTCGGTGTTCATCAGGTGACGAATGGTCTCCAGGACGGCCTTAAAGTTGTTCTCCTTGGGCTTGCGACGCATCAGGATATTGAATGTTTCGTAGACATCGTCGGCACCCTGAAAATTTTTAGGATTTTAATGAAGATTACCAAAAAAGAAAACTCCTTCTTTCTTGTAGCATACCTCCTGCAGATCGTCCATGTCCTGGCGATACTGATTTGAGTCCAGCCACACGCGATAGCAGCGTTGCTCTCCTGGCAGCTGGGCCCTTGGCTCCGGTCCATCTTCTATGACCCTCCCATTGGCATCCAGCATGCCCTCCACCTCGCAGCCTCGGACACTGACCAAACCCACCTGCGGTATGAAGGGCTCCCGGTGGTTGTACTTGGTGCCATACGGTTGCGTTGGCTTTACGGTAATCAGAAAGCAGACGTCGTGCTTGCGCAGGTTCTCCCACTCCTCCTTGATCTCCCTTCGCACGGAGAGTGTCACTCCCACATCAGCACGCACTCGCGAGGGTTTCTTCTCGCCGAGATGTGGCTTAGCCACCTCCACCACCGCAAAGCTGGCAACGGGCAGCGCCATTCTGGCCCAGCCTCCAAAGACAACATCACCATCTTCGGACTGCCAAGGCAGCATCCTACTTACCGCATCCTCGATGTCCTGCCGGATTTCGTAGGTGGATTCCAAGCGGAAGAGATTGAAGTTGCGCAGCAGGTAGTCGTGGAGGGTTAGGAACTGCAGATTTAATTTTGGCAACGCCAGGCAGCTCTCACCGGTGTAGTACTCCGACGGCACCACATTCTCGTCCCAGATTATCTGCTCCGTGGGATACAGAGGCATCTCGTTAAGAGCCTCCAGCTGGGAGCAGCGTCGCTCGTGTCGCGTTATTAACAGTTCGCGCAGGAACTGCTCATCCAGGCGGTGCCACTCCAAGGACTCCACCATCTCCTCGGGAACGAGGTTCAGGAAAGTGGCGATCTGACGAAGTCCGTCGCCATCCAGGCCACCAAAGTGCTGCTCCAGCGACTCCCGATTGTCCACCGTGGCCACGTTGGATAGAGCGAAAACCCGGAGGCTGGGGAACTTGGCGAACACAGCTCGCTGCAGCGAGGTGATCTTTTTGTAGTGCAGCTGGGTCATGTCGTGATCCGTGAGAGAGCTGCCGGTGACATCGTTGATCTCGAAGCGGGTATAAAACTTGAGCATGTCCAGCAGCTGAAAAAAGAAGTGGAAGTTTATGGTTGGTTAAGTAAAATTAACTAAAAATTTTAGTAGTTGGATAATACAGAAGAGGATAAGGAAATAAAGTAAAGCGAAACTATATAAATCTTAAAAAAATATATATATGTATATCTTTTCTTGTAGTGGACAAAAAAAGAATTTATTATTTTAATTATTATGTATTATAAAATCTCTAGAATGAGGTCTCCTCGAGTGTATCTTTCATATCACGTATTTTGTAGATATTCATACAAAGGCATCAAACAGCAGAGATAGAATTTCATGCAAATCTGACTACTATATCATATACTAGCTATAGTAACGATCGGTCTAAAATGCCATATTCTCGCTATTTTCTAAGATGTCCATATGAAACCTTATACGTGATTATTTTGATAATTATTTAAGAACTGCAAATATTAAAATCTGACTAAGTCTGACTACTATATCATATATTATATATCAGCTTTAGGAACCATGAACTAAATTGGCATACTCTGCGTGTGTAAAAAACTAAAAAATAACTTTCCTTGCTTGTTTTTAATGTAATTTAATTTTAATTATCATATAAAAATATCTATAAATATACATAGGTTTATATTCCCTAGAATGTGCATATTTAAAGTCTTTTCGAATGCAACTTATGCAACTGATATTCATATTTATCTTTTATATTATATTTTCTTTAATATAATTTTATATTATTATCTTTTATATAAATATTAAAATATTAAAAAGCTTACCATTTTTATAAATTATTTAGAATTTTGAAGTAGTGTTAAAACGCTTAATATTAATCAGTTGCAATCGCTGCAAAGTTTAATGCCCATAACTTTAAAGCTGAGAGACTAGGCGTGACAGACGTGATAGACTTGTCTTCATGTTAATAAAAAATATATTTACATAGTACATATGTATACCTACTTAATAATCCGATATTACTCCTTAAAATTATTATAATATTATAATACTCTCGGCAAGAGATTGATTATTATTGATTTTATTGAAGATTATATTTTTAATTTTTGCTAAACACTATCTGAAATAATTTAAAACTCTCCCCCATTTCAAGGTGATCCGGCCCTGTTCACTTCCCGAAACGCGTGCATTGAATGGAACGTGTTTTGTTGTTTTACTACCTGCCCTCGTGAATTCTACAAACTCACGCAATCATTTACTCTCATATTACTCTCGATATATATTACTCTCTTTCCCTAGCCTCGAACTCTCTCTTAATCTGTTTCAGAGCACTACAGGTATTCAAGGTAAAGCCGGTTGGTCTGCTCCAAAAGGTTGGTACGTCATCAGTTTGGGCACGACCACTCACACTAGAGCAGCAGTGACTGTTGCCCGAGTATGTGTGAGAGCGACTGCTAATTAGGTGAGCCAGGTGAGACAGGAGCGGATGTCCTGGCGGCAGTAAATTCGAAAAGGAAACCCATTACATGCGAGTGTGTGTTCGATACAAAAATCTCGGTGGTGCTGAAGGTTAGCTGAAGGGTGTTCCTTTTGGGGGAATCTTCATGTAAGACTGTCGCCTGCCGTCTCCTTCTTGTGGAGTGCGTATAAGCGGAGGTGTGAGAGGACAAGTGCGTTGACAGGGCACGCGTCAAGAGGGGCTGTGAGCTGTCCCGCTTGCACACACAGCTGCATCTTATCTCATCGCTGCATCATCTAGCACATCCTGGCGGTGGATAGAGAGAGAGAGAGGCGGGGGCAACAAACAAAGTCTCCACTCACACTCCCACACAGACCCAGACATTGCCGGTTCCTCCTGCCTGCCTGTGTACTTGCTCCAATTGATAATTTCCGTCGCTAAATTGAAACACAGAGAGCGCGGAGAGACGGAGAGAGCTCCCGGCTGCATTCAAAGCCCTGCTTCATCTTTTCTTGTCTGCCGGAATGGCTGGAGGTAGGGAAGGGAGAGACCACTGGTGGGGGTTGAGCTGAGCGCCGCTCACGAAACACTCCGCCAGTGCTCTCTCCGCTTTAGTAACTAGAAGTTAAGAGCGGGCACAGAGAGTCATTCAGTTTCTGTCGTCGCTTCGAATCGGTTGTTGTTTCTTCTTCCGTTTTCACAAATATTCCGAATAAAAATATTATTCCAAGAGGAAGTACGACGGGCATTGTTTATTAACTGAATCTGAATCAGTATCTGTATCTGAATCTTAATCTAGCTGAATTCCAGTGCCTTTTGTGTGTGTTTTTTGAGATACAGTGTTTAAAAGTGTCGCTTTAGGTTACCGCATGCATGTCATGATCTTGGCTTATAGCCGGCACCTTGATGACGCATTTCTTAACCAGCACAGATCCAACACATAAACAACAGCCCTACCTTGCCTGTATTTGTATCTGCCTGAGTATCTGTGTCTCTCTGTCTGCATAAGATGCTCGTGAAAACGCTTGGCGCGCATTTTTTAGCAACTAAATGCAGCTGCTGCTCCGCTCGGCTGATTCCCCTGCTCCCGCTCCTGTTGCTGCTGCTGCTCCACGCTAAGGTAGACGGTCATGTCAGTAGCAGTGCGGCATCTCCTCCCCGACCCGGAGCCGATCCCCATTTGGTGCTGGTCAACAAATGCTGCGAGAAGTTCGAGATACACGTGGACGGCGAGTGCCAGACTGTCAACGAGACGGGTGAGTGCCCAACAAACAGCTGGTCTATGACCCAAGCCCACTCCTCCTCGACCAAAAAGTAGCCATAACAACGACAACGCCAACAAGCGGAGTTTGTTGGCCATTCAACTTTATGGATTTTCCCTGCTGGCATGCAACATACATACACGAGTGTGTGTGTGTGTATGCCCAACATTAAGTGGCCCATTTGTTGGCTATCAGTGGATCAGTGGAACGCAGCCAGCAGCTGAAGTCGCCCCAACAAGTTCCTCAAACAAACAGAGACTGTGGTGGTGGTGCCCCCAATCCTGATGAGAAAATGTATGATTTATGTTGTGGGGCCTGCCTCGGCTTCTGTTTTTAAGTAACCACTCGCAAGGGGGGGGGATTTCCTAATCGGGAGAATCTTCTTGTGGTCATGGCATGAGCCGGAAAATCCATTAGCAAAATGCTATATAGATGCTACTCTTCAAATAGTACAACTTGTCCCCTAAATTTTATCATAGAGGCATATTTAGTTCATACTTAACACAAACATTAATTGCTTTTCTTTGTTAAAAGAAATGAAATGTGTGAAGTGGGCTAAATTATCAATGCCTGATGACAGCATGATCATTATCATGAAGAAGTTATGATTATTTGCCAAAAGGACTGATTAAAACTTATAGATTTGTTCTTAAAAGAAGAACCTCCTATTATTTTCGTAGACGTATGTAGTACACGCACCAAGCACGTGCTTGTTAGGGTTAGGTAAAAATGCGAGAAAATGAATCTCTATCGCTGACAAAATAAATGATGACAACAGCCTCTAATAATACATTAAAATATGCTCACAATACAATTGCTGACTGAACACCAAGAACCCTGAAACTGTCATTAAAGTGACACATAAAACTGATACAATAGAATTCGTAGATGTATCATTGCTTTGAACAACAGATTGCCATCGAACTGATCTCATCAAATTTGTAACTGAAAGGATTACTCAAATCCATTCACAGCACATAATCAACATGTAATCAACACATGGAATCTAATTTCCCTGCTGCTATCGTCTATGATTAGCATATCAAAGGCGTGAGTGGAACAAAAGTGCATTCCATCTGTAGCAATTCGAGGAGAACCAATCCGCATAAATTGCAAAAAAATAAAGAGGAAAACCCGGGCAAGAAACAGCTGAAGATGCATTGAATTTCTGTGCTCACGTTCTTGGCCGTGAAGCGTAAATATTTATACAGGAGAACGGCGTCCCCTCCGATCCAAAAACGGAAATCAAACAAAGGCGGCAAGAACTTCTAGTGTCTTAATGATTCTCCATGCTCTGCTCCGTTCTGTATATAATATGATATATATATATATCTTTCCATTTGTAGACTATTTCATACCGATGTTCACCAGCTATGGAGGAAATAAAAACAGGAACGTCAGCTTCAAGTTTGTCATCGGTATTCCCAACTGTGGATCGATGCAGATGTGGCCGATATACCACTACAAAGGGGTAAGTAACATGACACTCTAACAGCCTGGACAAAAAAGAGATTCTCCACATGCTTTTCAATCACCTAGAGCTCCGATAAGCTGGTTCTACTCGACGATGGCAAGCTGAGGCATTACACCAATGCCGAAGACGAGGCGGAGGAGAGTCATGGTATACAATCGGACTACGAGGAGGACATTGCTGGAGCTCTGGAGCCGCGTTATCACGACTACGATCATGGATTGTACTGCATCGATAAGGTGGGCATGGCAATAATTAAAGTAACATGAATAATCAATCATCAAACTGCTCTTTAGGCCACATCCAGCACTGGTGAGCAGCACGTACTCTTCGCCAAGATCTGTCTGGCCCGCAAGGAGATCAAGTGGAGTGATTCAAACTTTCTGCTTCGCAAGATCCTGAATCCCATCTTTCATGGCATCTCGCTCATCATCTTGCTGGTCATAGCCATCATCTATTTCATACTCCCGACGCTCAGGTGAGAAATTGTGCTAAATTAGACTCCCCTCATGCGTTAATTCGGCATCCATTCAGCAGAGATCTGGTGGGCAACATTGTGACGACGATAGCCATGTGCCTGATGGTCAGCCAGGCGGCGGATCTAGTCCGGATCTTTACCGAGCTAACAAGCCACGTCAGCTTCATTGTGGCGGACATAATCCTATGCTTCAGCCTACTGGCGGCCTTCTTCTGGCTCAACAGCTTCGGCTACTATATTTGGAAGACCTTCCGTTCGAGGAATGTCTTTCTTCGGGTCACCGATGGGCGGAAGTACTGCTACTACTCGGCCTACGCCTGGGGATGCACGGCCACGATGGCCGGTTTGGCGGTGTTTGCTCATTTTTTCCTGGACGCCGAGTCGTACAAACAGGAGCAGATGGTGGGCGAACAGGAGACGATCGGGTGGCTTGGCATCTGCATATTCTTCGCCCCCATTGCATGCACTATACTGGTGAACCTCTTCTTCTTTATGACCACCAGGAATCTGATTAATCGAAGGACTGTCTACGGTCGCATCGCCCACAAGCTGAAAGCCAAGTGAGTAGCTCCACATTCGAATTCCACTGGATTATCCTAATATCCCTACTTCGATTACAGCTTCATTATGTTTTCGTTGATGTTTTTGGTCATGTCGGTGGCCTGGTTGTTTCTAATCATGTCGTGGCTACAGTTGGAGGGTTTACTATATGCCCACATCGTGGTCAATGCCCTGCAGACACCGCTGCTGCTATATATCTGCGTGCTGCGCCAGCGACATGTCACTTTCCTGCTGAAAAAGACGTGCTGCTACAATGAGCCACCTTCGACGAATGACTGGGGCGATGAGATGCACTACATGAACGGCAACGACTACTAAGGAGAGCCACCGTCTCCGTCCACCGTCCACGCTAATCTAAGTGTTTTCGTAGCTTAGCAATGTTCAACATTGAGATTTGTACTTAAACTTAACTTATTTATTAATAAAAACATTAAAAGTCTGACACCTACCTGACCAAATAGTTTTCCCTCCTCGCGGCGAACCAGCGGCGATAACAGAGCCCGCACAATGAGGTGACAGTCGTCCAGAACGGTGTTGAAGAAGCGACGGGTGGGAAGAAGGGCTTCCAGATCGATGATGAACTCCAGGAAACGTTCGCAGTAGTGGACAACGTTGGGGTTTATATCACCCTCGGCGGGAATGCCTTCGACGATTTTCAGAAAGTCGATGATGAGATTCTGCATAAAGTGTCGCTCCCATTGAATCTCGGGCTTTGTATCCTTGTCCTTTTTGAGCAGACGTTTCCAATACTTTCGCCACTCGGGAACCTCCCGAAGCTCCTGCTCGCGACGTCCTTTTAAAGGTACAAAACGGTTAGCAATCATGGATTATGTTTGAAGTATTAAAATAACTTACTTGGCTGCAGGCAGTGCCACATGGATAGGGAGACCAGGCGCTTGGCCTGCTCCCGGCACAGCTCGATCTCCATGCTGTTGAAGCAGTGGTTGAGGAACATTAGCAGCGCGGTTCGCTCTCGCAGGGTGCTGCTTGCCTCTCGCCTCCCTTTACTGGGCAAACAACTCTCTAGCACGTGGCGAAAGAAGTCCGGGTACTGATCCGGCTGATTTTCAAAGACGGTCCACACTTCGACTCGCTCTCGGAACTTCTCGTTGGCCATGATCACAATGGACATAAGGTGGGCATGGGTGGCGGTATTTCGTTGGTAGTGGGGCCACAGGTACTGCTCCAGGTACTGGCTAAACTCCAACATGTTAATTCGGCGCGAATTTTGACTCCCACCGCCGCCGCCACCGATTTCCTCTTTGTAGATGCGTTCGATAATCTGTGGGCTATATGGCCGGTGTTCCGCCTTTGTGTCCGGTGCCCAGTACTGTGATGCGAGCTGTTGGTGAAAGGTAATCGTTTATAATCCGCATAAAAGTTAAGTTTGTCCAGCGGAGCACCCACCTGCCAGATGGCATCAGAGCTGAGCTGGGCCACTGTAAGTGCTCCAGCCTTTGCCTTGGGCTGTTTGCTGATCTCCGTGGCCTTCTGAGCCTGCGTTTGACTTCTCCGCTTCATGTTTGTTTTATAAAATTGCAAGTAATTGAAAATAAACACAGAAACTGCAGAAAAACAAACGCCGGTCACAAAATAGTATGGAGTATCGCGTTCTGGAAAAAATACCACGTAAAGGACTAAATGTACTAAAAAACACCATACATTCTAAAAATACCAAAAATAATATTTTAAATCATTTGAAAATTGGTAATTATTAAATGAATTGAAAATTATGAATTGAAATTTTATGAAAAATGAAATTAAAAGAACGTAATAATAATGCTGCTGTTTTTAGTTTTGTAAATTTATAAAAATATTTGATATAATTGGACGACCACTTGTTGCTCGAAATATGTTCATTTGTTTTTGAAATAATACATTGGAATTATTTATCTACATATATGTTTGCTTATTAAATATTTTTGTTTAGTTAAAAGTAATTATCCAAAGAATTATAATTATAAAATATAATTTAAAAATTAAATTATTTACCAACGCGGGAAAAGCCATAGGCAAGTGTTATGCACGGAAAAGCCGGTGGTCACACTGAACCTAATCTAACGCCGGCTGCGTTTGTTTTTAAACGATTTAAAGAGATATTTATATGTTATTTCGACCAGAAAATACTTACACAGCCTAGCCATGACACAAACGATGCCCCTGGAAAATCTACACGTGAGTAGCAGGCCTTGACTGAATCGAATCAAAGGATATAATGGTATACGCCTTTCAGACCCGCCTACTGACAGTGCTCAGCCTTCCGCTTACGGAACGCCTGCACGAGCTGGCTATTCTGTTCGATCGCTGCTCCGTGCGCCAGATTCAGGAGGTATTTCCGCACATCGTACACTCCGTGTTCGGCATCAATGGCAATCCTCTGGGCTGGGGTCTGCGCACGACGACGCTGGAGAATAGTTCGATGCACTTCCAGGAGCTCAATAACTTCTTCGGCGTGTGCGGCCCCTGGATGCACCTTTGCCACCGCCTACTCTCCGACCAGTACAAGTACGAGCTGGACATTAGCCTGCTGCCGGTGAGTGGAACTAATAGGTTCTCCAGTATCATCTCTGATTGTTGCCCTTCCAGACCAAGTTCGTTGCCATGCTGCAGGCCGGTCAGTATTCCATGTTCTATGCGGATCTGATCAACATCGATCCGATGCGTCACCAAGTGGCCACGCTCTCGCTGAACGCCTTCGACTTCTACATAATCCATTTCGTGTTGCACGCCCTGCAGCCGCTGCACTCCATCAATCCCATTGCCATGCATATCCACAATGTGCGCTGCAAGACGATCTATCTGAAGCTGGTGGCCGAGTATCTCAGCAACTTTCTGCCCCTGGTTCCGGATGCCCGCATCGAGCCCGTGCACTTTAGCGGCGGAGTGAAGGCCCCACAACCGCTGCCCACCCAGGCCCTGCAGCCGCAGAGGCAGCCGCGTTACATTCGGATCCCTCCCACGTATAGTAACGGGGGCAACGTGACTGGTGGTGGTGCAAGTCCCAATACCAGTGGCGGAGGCGGAAACACCTCGCCGCAGTCCAACAGTGCTAATGCAAGCGCTGCCCGGGCCTACGCCTGGCGCACCGAGTCCGTGCTGCACTTATTCGTGGATATTTGGCTGCGGTACGATATTGAGTCGGAGCATCACCTGCCCAGCAGTGACTTTGTGCGCGGCGTCCGCACCCTAGTCAAGCAGATCCATTTCTTCGCCAATGCGGCTCAGCAGGATCGTAGTTCGCTCTGCTCGCTGCGCAAGGGATCGCTGGGAATGGTGAGGGCGAGGATCTTAGCCTTTCTGTGCGGCCTGATTGAACGCTGGCCCCTGGACAGCTCCTTGATGGTGGTGCTGGAGCTTTGGCTCAGCTACATTCAGCCATGGCGGTACACCATGGCGGCCCTGAACAAACAGTAAGTAAATGATGATTAAGAAATCGGAAAATGGGACTCAAGTGGGTTTCCTCTTTTTTAGGGAGGGTAGCCTCTCGTACCAGCCGTGCATACGGCAGAAGTTTGATAGCTTCATCATCGATAACCTGATCATGTACACGCACATCTTCTCGGTGCTGTTGCCGCACTTTGAGCGCTTGGATTTCACGGTCTATCGCAATGCCTTCATGCTGTACCGCCTGGCGACTATGTTTGGTCAACCCGATCTAGTGGAGCGGCTGCAGCGGTACGAGCGTCTACATGCCGGCAATGCCTATGGCTTCGATTCACCCCAGCGTCAAGTTCACATGATGAAGTAAGGATTAGGGATTCTTGTGTGTGCCTTTAAATGCGGCATTTACTTTATGTCTCTATCTCTCAGCAAATCCCACTCACCCGGCGCCCAATGGAACAGCGTGGTCCCCACCTCGAATACGAGCAATCTGTTCGGTCCAATTATGAAGGTGCAGATAGAGCAATTCCTCTTTGAGATCAGCATGGCGCGCAACTCGGTGCTGCGTGAAATTAATGACCTGCGCAATGCGATCGCTGAAAGGCAGCGCTCGGAGGGATTCCTCAAGGGCATCTTCAACAAACTGTTCCGCGACGTTAGTCAGGATGAGTTGACATTACTGGAGTTTAGTCGCATTCCGCAGATTCTCCGCCAGTGCATCGACGCCTTTTGTCGCACATTCAATGCAAGTTGCTTGTTTTTTTAACTCATGAATTGGAAATCATTTAATATTTGTATCTTTCAACAGGTTGATCAAGCCAACCTATCCATACATGAAACCCTGCCTGTGGAACCTTGTCCGCCCGCCTCTGCCACGCTGCAGAATTTTAGTTTCTTCGACAAAAGCGACTCCCTGGACACCTCCAAGCTGAACCCACACCAAATGTCCCTCAATGCCTCCAATTTGCAGCCGATCATCGATCCCGCCCTGCTGCCCATCCAAACGAATGAGATCAAGCCCCTCGTGAGGATACTGCACCTCATCTCCAACAGCATTAATGAGAGAGTAAGTCCCTGACGCGTTTTCCCCAGAGCTTTAGCTCATCATTTCCTTCCCTTATTTCCTTTTTAGTACGGCAGTCAGATCAAAGAGTTCTATGTGCGCAACGATTACTGTGGCAAGATTGCGCGGCAGCTGCTGTATGCCCCCATGACCGAGCAGTGGTTTGACAAGAGCACCGGCAGGGTGAATATGCGGGAGAAATTAGTGCCGCCGAGGATATGCCTGCGACCGCTGGCTTCCATTCCTGTCCTTGTAACGATCGCCTGCGCCGTACTCCTTGGCAAATTGCTGTGGGGCTCCTCGGTGACGGGAGTTATGATTCTGGTCGCCATGCTACTGGTCTATGTACTGTTGCTGGCGCTTTTCTTCTGATTCCCTTGATTTTCCCCTGAATTCATTGATGTGTGCGTGTGTAGTTGTGACATTTATATATATATTGTATAAAACTAAAGAAACTACGATTACAATTAGAATTAGTATTATTTGTTAGGATCACTCGGTTCGCGGCCGAAGGGCCAAGCGCAGGATCTGATCGGGCACGGTGACCATGCGCAGTACACTGTCGACGGGCTGCTCGTTTAAGCAGCTCATCTCGAACTGGACGGCGCAGCGGCCCAGCAGGGAGTGGAGCTGCTTAAGTGCCACCCGGCGACCAATACACGAACGCTGGCCGATGGCAAACGGCAGGCTGCCGTGAGACTGATGCCTCTGCTCCGATTGGCCGATACACCAGCGTTCGGGCAGAACGCGCTCCGGCTGTGCAAAGTGTGAGGCATCGCGTCCGGCCGTGTACAGGGAGAGCAGGACCAAGGTCTGGAAGAGAGGCAATTTTATGTATAAAGCAATGAGCTCACTTGGGGAAAAACCTGTGCTACTTACATCTTTCTTGATAAAGTGCCCGCCCAGTTCCGCATCCTGGGGCAGGGTGCGACCGATGAAGGGAGCCACCGGATACAAGCGCAGAGACTCCTTGATTAGACCATGCATCAGTTGCGAGCCATTGGTGGCTCGCTCCCTGGCCAGGCGCCTTTGGAGCAGTGGCTCCCGTGAGAGGGCGTACAAGGCCCACTGACTGCTGAAGGCGGTCTAAGCGGGGTTGGAATTTCTGATTAGTTAGAGCTTAGCAACGGAACATAATGATCCATACCGTGTCTCCTGCTGCAATGACCAGGTCCACGAACATCCGCTTGATCATCTCGGCGGGCACCTCTGCTGCCTGCAGCCGCTGGTAGAGTGCTGCTGAATCCTCGTGCGGCTGCTGCTGCTCCAGCTCCTGCACACCGATGCAGTGATCGATGATGGCTGCACCCTCGCTTAGCACCTCTTCCACGTTGGCCTCAAAGTCACGCCAGATGCGCAGGCGCAGCATCTGGGCCAGACGAGGCGGGAAGGTCATCAGTCGCGAGCTATGCTCGAACACCTTATGCACAATCTGGGTGAAATGGTCCAACGAGGACTGGATTTTGGGGCAGGTGAGAACGCTGTTGCCGAACATTATGCAGCAGAGTACTGCAAAGGGAAAAAGATAGTTTGTGAATTTTAAATTCCTGGTTTTAAGTTTGTATTAGTATAAAATATTATTATTATAAATATATAACAAACTTAATGATGGATTGCATAGAAAACAAAGTGTTTTTTTTATTTATTCGCATATGGATTAGCAGTTAACTGGGTAAAGGTGTGTATTCCCTAGGCTCCTGCCTTAGCTTGTCCTTATTAGATCTCCCAAAAGGAACAAGGACTGTAAGATCGGTTCATTCTGCGCGTAATTGATCCTGACAGCGCTCTCATTTAATGGAACCAAGTTATAAAGATGCCTTGCAGGGACGTTGATATATTATATATGTATAATATAATGCGTAAAGAACAAGGACTCTCTTTTCAATTGATAATTAAATCATTGAGAAAATGAACCCAATCATAGAACACAGATACTTCAAAGAGCAATTATGCGACAAGGAACACTGACAAGAATTTAGGAGGGAGTTGTTCAGAAATATTCAAAGGAACTACCTTTAAAGTCTCTAAAATATGAACAGTGCCCGAGGATTTCTATACTAAAATCGCAAATTCCATCGTAGAGTGAACAAATGCTGAATTTTCGGAAAATGTAGAGAACGAATTCTTAAACAATGCAGTATTTCGTTTGACAAACCCAAATATTATGAATATAATAGAATCTAAGTTATACTCAAGCTCGGAACCCTTACAGTTATGAGTCAGTGAGGACCCAACACCAAACAAGAGCTAACCTAAAGCTAATACTATATAATATCTATCATATAGTCTCTTCTCCTATCGGCATTCTGTCTAGACCTTAAGAGGTGTAGGTTTTGTGTTTGTACCTACGATAAGCTGTACACTCTACTATTTATTTCTAGGATTGAATACCACTTACTCCACTTTAATTCCAAATTAAAGAACTAAACTATTATCTGTTCTCTGTACAAGTAATTAGAACTTCTAAGAACCACTAGGGGTCCCCCCACTCACCTTCTATGGACCAGCGGTAGAGCTGCTGTTCCAGCAACGGCAGCTCGTAGCTTCGTTTCGTGCCGCCAGTCTCCGGCGGCTCTGCCAGTGCCGTCATCTCCGTTGTGCGAGCTCGCCACTGGTCCACCATCCGTCTGGTACAGCTCTCAATATGCACGTCCATCCAATTCAAATTGCCGTTGAGCAGCAGGCGATTAAGTATGCGTCGGTTGTGCAGCCACTCGGCGCCCTCCCTGCTCCCCCCACCGGCGAAGAAGAGAAATGAGATCGGTTCCGCGGACAACACTCATTCATTTGCAATTCATATCAGCCTCATTTTTGGCCCACTCCACTTACATGAAGAACAGACCACGTTGGCAGGCGTGCTGTTGGTTATACAGCGTCCAGGCATCCGGCAGCGGATGCTGCGGGTACTGACCCTCGTGCAGAAAGACACCGCGCATTAGATTCGCCGAAGACACAAATACTGCATCCTGAGTGCCGCCCAAACGCTCCCGGAATATGGGTCCGTATTGCCGATGCCGGGCATCGATATATTTGTGAAGTCTTTGACAGGGAAGAGAAACGTTTCATATATTATTTAGTACTGATCCATTTTACGTCTTTATGTTAATTTTGATGCAATTCTTTAGCTGGAAACCGAAATGGAATTGTTCTTTTGCTCTACAAATAACTAATTTATAAGGAATCAAGCTCGGGATTGTTTTGATCTCGAAGATAAGGGATTTAGATTTCAAATCACTTATCAAACTATTTTCAAAAATATATTTTTATTATTTTTGGAGCTTCAAAGCTTGAATTTGCACTTTTATTAGATTTTTTACTGGGTTTTTTTGCACTATTATAATAATTTTCTTAAGCACACTATTGGTTTAATATTTCTTCACAACTTTTATTATGTTGGATATATTCTTTTTAAAAAAAATCCTTTTTTCTGGCATTTTTTAAATCACTACACTTAAAAATATCCTTTCAAGGAGTTATAGAAACTTGATCATGAAACTGCATTTACTGCGTGGCTCCTCCAGCGGCAATTAGATCCAGTAGCGTTCCCACCAGCGGCAGACCGCGAACTTTTGGTATCGGCAAGTATTTGGCAACCGGCACCAGGTCCAGCTCCGCTCCGGAACAACTGTTGCCCACGGTGGCTTTGACGCGGAAGAGACTCAGGCTGAGGATGCGCACCAGGAGCTCGTCGAGCAGGTGGCGCAGCCAACGCAGCGGGCCCAGCGCCCGCTGTCTCTGCTCTCTCATCGCGCTAACTCAATTTGATGATCGGTCCCAGCGGGGGAGGGACCAGCGCGCACCTGCACCTGCTCGGCTCTGCTGCAATGTGCTGCAACGTGCTGCAAGGCTGTTTGCGCGGCACTACTTTTGAAACGCGTCCCGACAAAGGGCCAGGCCGGGGGCAGACTGACTCGATCCGCCGGTCAGAGCGGGCCTTTTAACCCATCGACAGTCGCAGAGCCGGAGTTTGGTCGATCGGGTAATGGCGATCGTTGATCGGCTACCTGCGCTGCCCCCGCTCTCGATCGGTGTGAGCATATTGTGCGAATGATATATGCACAAATTCGATCGGCAGTTGGACGCCGCACGGCATTCGCCAGACACGCTGAGTGGACACTAAAATCCCAGCTGACCATGCAAATTGTTGGCAAGGGGGCTGGAGGAGACGGATACCGGGAAATGGACTGGGAGGAGTCGAGAGAGAAGAGTGAGCCATTTCCCAAGGGTTCTTACCTTAATACGAGTTATATCTGGTAAAGGTGAACGGAAGATACCCCAATAGGGTAATTCCTGAACTTATTGGGGGGTTAGAGATCCATTAGAGAAGAGCAGTAATTATTTGTTTATTCCGCATATATATTTAATATATTTTAAAGATCTATTTGGCGTTTACTTTCTGAAAAGCTATCATAAGGTTTATGCCTTATGTAATTATTAAGTTTATTATTAAAATAAGTGCATTTCTATAATTTTAAATAACAATTATTTT
>JAEIIG010007882.1:0-10429 GCA_018904695.1 Drosophila parvula | reverse complement strand
TAAGCTTTAAAATACATTTCCTACTTATTAGTAGTAGTAGTTAATAAAGATCATAACAATTGTATAATAATAATGTACTATAGCAGGAAACTTAATATTTTTTCACTTCGCTCAAAATTCCAACTTGAGAAAGCCAAGTAACATATGCAGTAGATGAGCCTTGAAATAAATATTCGAATTGCGACTGCACTAATTTGCAATTCGCAGATTCTCTGATTCTCTGATTAAAATTGTTAATTATGTAAGAGCTTTTCAGTTAGCTCCCGGTGTTGTAGGCCTTATCTGGGAGCAAACAAGACCGCACACTTGCCAGAGTCAGCACTTGTAGAACCTAACGAGCTAATGACTCGACTCTCTGTCGAATCGAATTGGAATCTAAGTCTGAATCTCGGAACTGAATCAGAAACAGAAACTGAAACCGTACCGAGACCGGGGAGAGATTCAGTCTCGAGTGCGATACTGGCGAGCGTGAACGTGTTTACTGGGTCTTCAATTGCAAAATCAACTTTTTACGATTATGGCCATTAAACGGCGACTTCCCTCGCCGGAGCTGCTGTTTCTGTTTGTCAGTGTCTGGCTGTGTCTGTCATTGGATCCAAATGCCGCGGCTCGAGTGCCCACCGATCACCTTGTATTTCCTTCGGAGTCCAAGCCGCAAGTCGAGAATCGCCTCGCGGAGGTGACACGGCTGATGAATGCCAGTCTTGCGGGGATACCCCACGAAACCAATAAAGGCATGCCAAGAATTGCCAGTAGAGGAAGTGAACCCGGAAATGGGAATGAGGAGACCAAAAAATTAACAGACACAACGAAGCAGGAGGTTAATCTGGCCGAGAAAGATGCAACTAATCATCGTTCAAGCGAATCCAAAGTAATCACCTTCGTCAAGGATCCAGAGTCAGACAGGCAGCGTCCCTGGGATCTAACAGAGGTCCCTCTGACCGTCAAGCCAAATATGGTGCTGGAACCAAGAATTGTCCTGGAAACAACACGAATTTGTCCGGATGGCTTTACCTTGAGCAGCATCTACTGTCGCAAGAATGCCTAGTAGCCCCATGGAAATCTTTAATAAAAATTGTTAATTAAAAAAATAAATTATACATTTTGCTTAACTTGTTGCAAAGGAACTGAATTTTATCTTGAAAATAATTAGTTAGTAGAGATTTAAAAAATTTCATATAAAGCTAAAAAAAAAAATCCTTAAAAGAAGAGTTAGCTAACTATCATATAAAGGTAGTTAATTCTTAAGGCCAATTTCGTTATTTTTTATTTTTGTCAGTGTAAGCTAGTGCTAATATATAAACATATCCGGCTAAGCTTTCAGCTGCAAAAATATTGTTTGGGAGAGCTCAAGAGCTGCCTCGACGCTCAGTCTTGAAAGCTTTGACGCTCTGATTCGTATTAACCCATTGGGAACTCATTTTAAAATGATGTATTATGTACATATAAATATAAATACAAGTGTAAAAAGAAAACATTATTTTTTATATAACCTAAAAATAAAAATTAAATTACAATTGATTTCATTTCGAGATAAAAGCAGTCAAGTTGAAATCTAGATCTATTTTCTTGCCTATCTTTATAGGCTAAAATTAAATACTGCTTTACATTTTATGTTTATTATTTCATATTAGTTTATGATTTTTTCGACAGTGTATATGTGTGAAAGCTTGCTTTGTTTACGTTTTTATTTTACAAGACAGAGAGAGTAGGGTTGTTTGGCATTTCGGCCACCTTTGCGATCTGTTTGCTTAACGGTGGCTTTTGGGCAGGCTTATCTCTGGTACTGGCAATATAAAGGGAATGAAGATCGACAAGATCAGTCTCTAAAGTTTCGCCAGAGCAAGTAAACGCAATGTGGATCCTTAACACTTTGATGCTGTGGCTATTGGCAGGGTTTTTCATTACAATGGAGGCCAAATCAGTGCCCTCTGATAATAATCAAGAAGATGTAATCAACACAACGAACCCTTCTTTTGAAATCGATTTCTTGTTGATAGAGACTTCACAGAAATGCCAAGAGGGTTTCGAGCTGCAAGGAGATCGATGCCGGAAACCAGCTTAGCCTGAAGTTGTAATAAATAAAACAATCATTATTACTCTTCTTTAATAATTCTCTAACAAAACAATATATTTCTAAGTGGCGTTCCCATCAACACCGCTCTCCGATTGCAATCTTTGAGCTATTTGGTTTTTGCTGGAATTCAAATCGGAATGATGAGTAGAAATCTGATCGATCTCAGTATGTAAAGATTCATTGTAGCAAATAAACGCGCATCTGCCAAATGATGTCAATTCGTTTCAACATATTAATACTGTGCATCTGCTGTTTGTCCTTGCTTTTTATCAGGATTGAGGCCAAATCACAGTCCTCTATGGATGATCAAGGATGCCGATTTATTAACTCCAACGAGTACTTAACAACTACTCCGGAATCGATTTTCAATCCATTAATAGAAACGCCCAAGGAATGTCCAAAGGGCTATGAGCTGCAAGGAAATCGATGCCAAAACCAGCTTAATTTTTAAATTCATTTTGTATATATAAATATATATTTTGTATAACAAATATAATAAAAAGTTTATTGTACATTTTTAAATGATTTTGGACGCAGTGTAGTACGAAGTACAAAAGTATCTAAAAGCTTTTTTTTTTGGCTGCTTTGTTTACGTTTTTATTTTGTGGGAGAGCACTGACGGGTGTCTGCCTTTTTCCCATCAACTCCGCTCTCCGATGGTGATCTTTTATCTGTCTGGTTTTCATGGGAATGAAACTGGCACTGGGAGCATGACTTTGGTTGGGAAGATGATCCCAGGTCTCAGTCTGTAGAGCTTCGTCGTAGCAAACAAACGCGCATCTGCCCGATGATGACGATCACGCTTAACCCATTGCTGCTGCTGTGCCTGGGCTCTTTGTGTTTGCTTTTCCTCTCGATTGAGGCCAGAACCCGGCCCAGCATCGACGATCGCATAGTCTTCCCCAAGGACAGCGATGAGGACGGATTCGCCTCAAAGTTCGCCCTGCCCAGTGACAACTCAACGACAACGGAGGTTCCCTTGACAACCTCTAAGGTCTCCGAGCCCATCTCAAGCAGTTCGGAAGAGCTGATCAATGGCACTAGCACCGGGATGCCGGTAATAGTAGTCAATCGGATATTGATCGAGACATCTCCGAAATGCAAAGAAGGCTTCGAGCTGCGGGCGAATCGGTGCCGAAAGTCGGCTTAGTCTTAAGTCTCGCAAGAGATCCATGTTACGAGTCAATAAAGTGATATTTTTGTTGAATAGAAATGCTAATGCTGATTTATGGGGCATAGTCTTAATCGGTGATTAGTCAAACCAAACGGCATATACAACAAAAAAAAAAACCCCCCACCAAACGAATCATACATTAGTGGGAGAAACTTTCTGTGGTGGAAACTTTACACTAAGTACGAACAAAGTAATTATAGTTTGGATCCCGAAACTCGTGACTCACTGTACAGATTGTATGTATGTACATATGTATGTATATAACCAGATGCAATTGTTTTCCTCTTTAACAAGTATATAGCACACCTTATCTGATGTCATGAACCTGGCTTATCGCCAAACACTCACTCTGGGCCCACATCTCTTCTTTTGAAACGAGCCACAAATCAGTCTCTTCAGAATATTAAACGCTGGTGGTTGTTGATTCTGATTCTGTTTAAATAATGGCATCCCAGCTCTTATCTCTGAGCTTGGCTCTGGCACTGATCCTCCTTATCAGCGGTCACAGGACAGAGGCACGTCCTCAGAATCCTTACTATGTGGAAAACGGCCCACATGGCGACCTTCAAGGTCCCGAAATGTGAGTTTCTATATTATATATATCATATTCTTGGCGAACATGAGAACTGATTAGGTTTACTTATCAGTTAAGCCTTGTTAATAACCATATTTTCAATAATTTTATTATTTTTGTTATTTTGCAGACATCATCATCTCCATCATCATGGATATGGACACGGTCTTGGACATGGACACGGATATGGTTCAGACTGTGGCCAACCACAGCTCCCTGCCTATGGTCGTTATCCACCTACTTATCCTGTTAATCAACTACCTGGTGGTGGTCCCTTCCCAGGACAACAGCCTGGCGGCGGTCGCTTCGGAAATAGACAGCCGGGCAACAACTTCTTTGGAGGTCAACAGCCAGGCCCTAACTTTAGACCACAGCCGGGGCAAGGTGGAGACTTCAACCGAGGACAACCAGGATTCCAGCAGCCAGGTGGAAACTTTAACAGGGGCCAACAGGGTGGAGGTGGTGACTTTGACAAAGGACATCAGGGCGGAGACTTCAATAGAGGACAATCCGGAGGAGATTTTAATCGCGGACGGCCTGGCTTCCAGCAGCCAGGAACAGACTCCAATCGAGGACAACCTGGATTCCAGCAACCTGGCTTCCAGCAGCCAGGAACAGACTCCAATAGAGGACAACCTGGCTTCCAGCAGCCAGGAACAGACTCCAATAGAGGACAACCTGACTTCCAGCAACCAGACAGTAGTGACCTGCCCACTTATTCGCGACCTGGCCAATCCCCCGGTGGATTCCAGCAGCCCGGCAGCGGTGAGAATACCCTGCAGCCTCGACCAGGACAAAGCCCAGGAGGATTCCAGCAGCCTGGACAGAATCAGGGACATCAGGCGGAAAGTTCCAGCAATCCGCTTCAGCCTCGTCCCGGCAACAATCAAGATGACGACTTCTCGCAGTTTAATTTCCAATCCCCCAACACATTTCAGCCACCCGGACAGTTTCCCGCAGCCGGAGGAGCATCCTCTGTTATCCAACCCATTCCTGGCCAGACAAAGGACGGCGACAATGTGGTCGGCCACATTGTTGATGACCTCTTCAACACCCAAGACTACCTGTCACCCCGACTAAGTCAGGGAACCGCGACCAGAGCCGAATCCGAGCGAGATCCCAAGTCCGAGGCCGAGGAGGTGCGTCCGGAGTCGGTGAATCAGCGCAACCTGTTCGAGACGGATCCCATCTGTACAAATGGAACCGAGAGGATGGCGGGACGCTGCCGCAAGAAGGCCTAGACATTGCATGGAGTAGCTCATAAAACATAAATAAAAGATACTTTATCTGTAAAATTGTAAAATTGAAGTGAGCCAATAAATTCATGTCGATTTGAGTAATTAAAACAACACGGAACTTCCTGAGAGATCTTTTCTCAGTCGATAAGGTAGATTAGGCAAGAGGGGAAGTACGAGTTCTTGAAAGATCACATAGGAAAGCATGTAGCAGAAAAACGGGAATTTTTCCTGGGTTATCATTATTCTTCGCACAAAGCCGAAGTTTTTATACCCTTGCCCAATAAGTTCGATAGTCCCTATATCAACTATATGATATAGTGGACCGATTGCGATGAAATTTTAAATCTGCTTGTTTAATCATATAAAATAAGCATATGTATATAAAGTACCATTTGGATATCTTCAAAAAGATCGAAATTATGCAATTTTGTACCGATCGTTCCTATAGCACCTATATGCAGCTATATATAGTGCTCTGATTTCGTCTGTTTCGACATATGTACATATGTACATACTGATTGTAAAAGAATAAAGTTTGAAAACTTAAAAACTTAGAGACGAGTTTAAGTGGAAACCATAGAACAGAGAGAAAGACGAACGGACATACAGACGGACAAACGGACAAACAGACGGACAGAGCTAATATGCAAATGTCATGACAAAATTATAATACCCTATTCAAGGGTATAACAATGTAAATAAAAATGTTTTTTTTAAATGTATTGTGAAATATATAATATTTCTACTTGTGGCACTCAAGCATCTACACAAAAACAAAAAATATATTTTCATAATAAAAAAAAAAGACAAAAAATAGTTTATTTTCCTTTGTTTTTGGCTTTGATTGACATTTATGGAGTATTGCCGATATTATAATAATTTATATCGAAATTATCATTTTCGTAAGTTAATTTCAAGCAAATTGAAGTAGCGAAATAAGGAAGGAAAAATAATTGTTAATAAATAATAAGCAAACGGCTTGCTTTTCACACGAATACATTTCAGATTTATTCAGAACTGACGAGCTGTCAATATAAGCTGTTAGATCACATTATGCCCATGATTATGTGATTACAACTAACATCGCAAATATTCCCCGCATGCCAGCAGATAACGAGAGCAAATCCGAAAACCCATTGAGCAGAAAAACAATTAAAAAACAAATTAGTTTGGAATCGAGTCTCGTAGAAGACGCATCCGGAAAGTAACTGTATCGAAGATGAGGCACAACCTGCAAATACTCATAAATCTGCTCTTTGTGGTGACTCTGCTCTTATCATTGGAGAACCATCATAGTTTCCACTGTCGGGAAGGCTTCAAACTGTTTCTGAATCGATGCCGAAGACCAGCCTGAAATTATTTACTTACTTAAGATGCAAGAGAATTGTATTCTCCGAAACTATTTATAGCAAAATAAAAACTTAGCTAAAAACACACAATTTGCACTGATACACTTTTATTTCATTGATTATTACAATTGGGTTTTATTTGGAATTTACTGGAGTCACTTTTACCAACAAATTACATATAGCACGTCGTGTGCTTGTAATTCGCTTATATATATAGTATACAAGATTAATTTTTAAGAATTGTTTGATTTGTTTTGTTGTTTAATTTTTGTTGCCATAAAAGTGCAGCTTTAGGCACGTTCCCCTCTGGAATTTGGTTGGCCCAAAAAGAATTTTACGCGATGCGACGACACCTTTTTCCAGCTAGAATCTCACCCTGTTTACACTGCGGCAATATTTCGAAAATGCTTTGCAATACGGGATTTTCCGGATTATAAACTGCCGGAGTTGGGGTCACAGGTGGATTTACGGTGGGCATGCTGGTCGCCCAATGCCAGCTCAGCATCAGCAGGCCGGCTATCAGAAGAGATCTTAAAAGCAGCTCCATAGCTTATTTATAGTTTTCTTATTTTACAGGTGTGTTCTGTAGACTTCTGTCCTCGGGAATGTGAATTATTGTACTGAATTCGAGCTCAGAAAATCGTTGCAGATTTCACTGGCCAACAGCTTTTAGCTGACTCTGAGCTTTCTGCAAGATCGAGAGCGAAAGCTGGGCTTATTTGCTCTCACGTTTATCCAAGTTTAACATTATTTGTGCAAGAGAGGTTTTCAATGAAGAACAGGTCTACACAGGAAAAAATCTGCAGGTAAATTCAACCAAATCTGCAGTCAAATAGGATCTTAAACCACAATCGTTGGTTGAATTCCCAGCGAGCGACTGTACAGGCCAAAGTAACGTATAAAAAATTTTACGGTTATTTACAGTAGAATGCCATAGAACTGTGAAATAATGTTGTTTTGTTACAGCCTATTTTTGTTTATAAATTAAAAATAAAATTGTTTTTATATCAGTTTAACCATTAAAAATAATTGCAATTCACTGTTCCAACCGTCAGTTGGAACGCACGAGATAATCAAAGATACTGTATATGCTACTTCAGCTGACAGTCAGTAGAATAAATAATATAATATATTAGTCAAATGCCGACAAAAAACTAGCGAATATGTTCTGTTCTATATGCAAAATAGCTTTGATTATAAAAATAGTTAACCTCTAAGACTGTTAGGATTTAGCTACAAATTTTGACAGCTCTAGTGATGTGCCTTATTTTCACGAGAACGTAACTGATGACTTTTGAAGAAGTCGCACGAACTCTGGTTAGCCAGCATGTTTCGGCAGAGCAGGGAAATTTGCAGGGGTTTTCTCAGCTATCTCATACACAAAGACTGGCTTCTATCGCAACTTTATTTAATCTGTTTAAGCAAATATTTGTTGAAAATCAACCAGTACGGAGATACCTAGCTACATTTTTATTTATTTTGGGTTTCAACATTAGTTGTCTTCATTTTTCAATATTTTCCTCTGAGTTCAGCTGTGTTTAATTTAAGTTTTAAATAAATTTCGGCATAAGTAGATAAAGTCATGTGCCTAATTAATTTATCCGAATCCTTTAAGCATCTGCTAGGCATATGTTACTGTATAGCATCCTTATGTATATCCTTATACATATATTGAAAAGTTAAAGATCAACTTTTGATTGTATTCTTCTGATGTCCACAAAAGCGCAGCATCAGGCATGTTCCCTCTGAAATTTGGTTGGCCTAAGGCCTAAGGCCAACCAAACGCAATCCAACGGCACCTTCCGTTTGGAGTAAGAATCTGTCCAGGTGGACATACTGGAAGTGTTTCATAAAGGATACCTTGCTGTGGCAATGCTGTGGCCAGGGACGGACTCATGGGCCCATGCCAGCTCAGCATTAGCAGGCCGACGATTAGCAGAAATCTTGGTAGCAGCTCCATGGGTATTTTCTCGGCTTTCTTCCTAATTCTCCAGGTGTGTTGTCGTCTTTTGGTTTATATAGGCCCGCATTGCAACGGCAATTTGTTACTGAAACAAATTAAATAAATTGAAGTCCCCGTGTTATATAAGCCATTCATAAATTGATCCGTCCTAGTGTTTTTTTTCACAATTTCACAACGACTATCCGGTAAGAGTATGTCCACTTTGACATTTTGGAAGCGTAAAAAGTATGATCTCAACAATTAAACAATTGATACAATTTGTACAACTTTAGTATAAAATGTAACATTTACAAGTGTTTTCTCCAGATATCTCATACACAAATGCTGGCTTATATTGCGACTTTTTATTTAAAATCAACCAGAACGGAGGTTTTTCTTATTTTTACCATCATTAATACACAACACAACTACATACGAGTATATACATAGTTTTAGGCCAAAAAAGAAATCTAAATTCATAATACTTACAACTTGCCTCGAGAAAACCTTAAGTACACTTATTGGAAATCGGTAATGCTTAAAGATCTGCTGGGCAAATACTTACTTACGTTACTTTATAATCGGCATCCTTAAACAATATATTGTATATATGTATTTAGTTTATATTTTCTGGGAAACGGAAACCGCAGACTAATCCATGAAACCGCTGATACGCTGGGACCTTTTCAAAGAATAAATATTTTCGAGATGAAACCGTACAATTTATGAAATAATGGTATGTATGATTAACATAAACCTAAGTTTTAAAAGGCAGTTAAAATTATTTAAGAATTTCAGTTTTCCCCTGATGTTTCTTAAACTTTTTTTTGTTTATTATTAATTTC
The DNA here is from genome assembly GCA_018904695.1 of Drosophila parvula. Lineage (NCBI taxonomy): Eukaryota > Metazoa > Arthropoda > Insecta > Diptera > Drosophilidae > Drosophila > Drosophila parvula. The sequence continues at coordinate 1,230 of JAEIIG010007882.1, read as the reverse complement.
AAATTTTCATCCCTGAAAGCATTGAAAGCTTTCGAAGAGATCGCGAGCGCAAAAGCTGCTCTCTTTCAAGTTTACATTTCAAAACAAATTAAATTAGTTTCCATAATTTTTATTTATTTGTATAAACAACTTTTATTTGTTTCTAGCACTTAGTAACAGTATCTATCAGTCAGTTTCCGGATTTATCACTCAACATTACGTCACTTTTCCGCGAGGGCCGCCCGCAGTTGTTCGTGTTTGGCATTGGCAGAGACCTTCGCCTCCTTGGACTCCGCATCCTGGTTGACCGCCTTCCAGCCCAGCCAGCCAACGGTGTGCAGCACGAGGACGGCGATGCCAATCCGGACAGCCGGACCGTATTTAAAGGCAGCTCCCCGGCCTCCGTTCTTTGGGCTTCCCATAACAAACCGAATTGGCGGCGTGCAAAAAAACCACTGATAGCACGTGAACAAATAGGGGAGAAGGAGACGGAGAATGCGTGAGAGAAAAAGCTCGGAAAAGCTTTTTCCAGAGTTACCAGGGCTACGGACTACCAGCGATCAACTGTTCCAGTTCCAATTTAATATTTATTTAAATTTCGTTTAACTTTAATCAAGTCGAAAAGTCAGGTAAACTGCCACGCCCTTTGGCGCCTGTCTGCCTCAGCCTCAGCCTCAAAAACTTTGGCCAAAGTACGAAAAACAAATGGGAAAAAATCAAACCAACAAAAGAAAGAGGGAAAACGTGTGACTGAGTTAGGAGAAGAGTAAATGCTCTTATACATTAAGTTTATTTGCTTGAAATACATATTATTTATTCCGAATTTTCTTTTAATAAAATTCTGAATGAACGTAGTACTATTAAGGGGTTTGTTATGAATTTGAGCTTTATATTAAAAATAACTCAGTATTAAGTATTTTTACCAGTAAGTATTTTTAAGTTAATTATTTTTTACAGTAAGTATTTTTGGGTTAGGTATTTTTTACCATTAGGTATTCTTATGTTATGTGTTTCTTACCAGAGAGTATTTTTAAGTTATGTAAGTATTTTTCAACAGTTTGTATATTTAGGTGAAGTATTTTTTACCAGTAAATATTTTTAAGTGAATTACTAAGTAACTTTATCTACAGTGGATCACATTAATATTCGATTTTTTATTTTTTTCAACTTCAAACGCGAATAACACGTGTAAGACTAAGAAAAAACACCATTTAAAAAATGGTATATTAAAGCTTGTAATAATACCTTATC
>JAEIIG010007880.1:0-21379 GCA_018904695.1 Drosophila parvula | reverse complement strand
GTCGTAATAACCGGACGGACACTATAAGCGGAGTCGTTATAGCCGGATTCTACTGTAATTACTTATAAATAATTTATTTCGTTTTATTTTCAGGGCTGTGGCTACGGCTGTCAGTTGCATCATGTGGTCTATTGCTTCATTGTGGCCTATGCCACCGAGCGCACTCTCATCCTAAAGTCGCGCGGCTGGCGGTATCACAAGGGCGGCTGGGAGGAGGTATTCCAGCCGGTGTCCAATAGCTGCCACGATGCGGGCACTGCCAACACATACAATTGGCCCGGCAAGGCCAATACCCAGGTGCTGGTACTGCCCATCATTGACTCGCTGATGCCGAGACCCCCGTACCTGCCGCTAGCCGTTCCCGAGGATCTGGCGCCGCGCCTCAAGCGTCTCCACGGGGATCCCATCGTTTGGTGGGTGGGACAGTTTCTCAAGTACTTGCTGCGCCCACAGACACCGACGCGGGAATTTCTCGTTGCGGGCATGCGCAACTTGGGCTGGGAGCGTCCCATTGTGGGGTAAGTAGTAGGAGTAAGATGCCACTGGGAACATTTGTTAATTGCTGGGAGCCTTTGCAGGGTCCATGTGCGTCGCACGGACAAAGTGGGCACGGAGGCGGCCTGCCACAGCGTCGAGGAGTACATGACCCATGTGGAGGACTATTATCGCACGCTGGAAGTGAACGGCAGCAGCGTGGTGCGGCGCATCTTTCTCGCCTCGGACGATGCCCAGGTGATTGAGGAGGCGCGCCGTAAGTATCCGGAATACCATATCATCGGCGATCCGGAGGTGGCACGCATGGCGTCCGTGTCCACGCGCTACACGGACACAGCGCTGAATGGCATCATTTTGGACATTCATCTATTGTCAATGTCCGATCATCTGGTGTGCACATTCTCCTCGCAAGTTTGCCGCGTGGCCTACGAGATCATGCAGACGCTGTATCCGGACGCAGCGTATCGCTTCAAGTCGCTGGACGACATCTACTATTATGGCGGCCAGAATGCGCACAATCGTCGCGTCGTCATTGCGCACAAGCCGCGCACGCACGAGGACCTGCAGCTGCGTGTCGGCGATCTCGTCTCGGTGGCTGGCAACCATTGGGACGGCAATTCCAAGGGCAAGAACACCCGAACAAATCAGGGCGGCCTATTCCCCTCGTTCAAGGTGGAGGAAAAGGTGGACACCGCCAAGCTTCCGGTATATCCGGGCGTATAATGTTGATTGATTGATCGAATCTGTGAATCTCTTCTGCCGCATTCCACCCGGAATCATACACCTGGTGCCCTTCGGTCGGACTCGGACTCGAATTCAGAGATCCGCATTTCCAGAATCTCAACTAGATATTTTGCTCTCTCTTAAATCTCTGTAAGGTCAAATGATGTCCATAAATTTCTGTATTTCTCTGTATTTCTAGTGATTGTCACTTCTTCGTTTTTTCGTATATGTCTCGTATTTTAATCTCTCTCTATATGGCCACCGATCCGGTGGCCGCATGTGTACAAGTCTTTTATTAATTTGTAAGTTGAAAGCCGAAGAAATTATGTTGACATGAATATACATAAATATATACTTATATATACATATATATATATATCTGCACATATATATATTTATATATATTTATATATATAAATAAATTATATATAGGAGTGCATGTAGGTTCACTAAGCGCAATATAGTCTATCGTCACCTGTAAAATAGTTGAAAATGAAAAGATGAACGCAAGAAAAAAAAGAAGGAGAAAGATAACAAAAAATCTGATTTAACTCAAAGCGTCAATAGCAAAAATGAATAAATATATAGTAATGTTTTAAAAGGAGAAATTAATACTGATTTTATTTATGACTCGGGCTCGGGCCTCGGGCCTGGAGGATACGGATGTTAGGAAGGCTCTGGCTCCGCTGCAGTTCCGCGGCGAGCTTGCCCATCCTCGACAGGATCAGCATGCAGAGTAGGCTGAGTCAGGTGTTCCTCGGCGGAGATCTGTTCGCCTGTTACACGAAATGTATGAAGCGGGCAATTGTTGTTGTTGTTTCACCTACAACAAGTTGCCAATTATGAATTTTTCCCGTACAAATTGATTAAATGTCGTACCAGGCGCCCAGAATGCAGCACGCGGATGATTACAACAGTTTAGTGCTCTCTCGAGAACTGTTCTCAGTTTTCTGGGCAGTCGTACTCTTGGTAAAAAGAGAGCAATGATCTACTGACGTCCGGCATAGATTAATAGGTGCAGCGCTGCTCTACTGATTTCTGTTCGCCTGTTGTAAATGTATAAATGTATGTAATTTCTTGCGAAAGAGAAGTGTTTCGAGAGGTTGGTTGCCTCAGCCTCATTAGCTTCCATTTATGTAGTTGTTTTTTCCATCAGGAGCAGATAAGCCGCTGCCCTGCAGCTTAGGCTTTGGCTTCTCTGATAACCGCGCTTGGCCCCCGGCTGCGTATAAAATAATTAGAGCTGAAGCCACAACCACAGCACTTGCGGACCCACAGCCTAATCGATCACATCACGAAATCAGGCTTCCTTAACCAACATCAAACAGGATGTCACGCTTCACCGTTGTCGCTGCACTTCTCCTCGCCTGCCTGGTGGTTATCCTGGGCGGCGGACACAACAGCGTCCAGGCTGCCGTGAACCGGGTTCTGATGACAAGTAACGGTGAGTAATCGCCGGAAAAAAAAATTCAAAACTTGATAATAATGCCCTTAAAAATGCTTAAAACTTTTACAGCACATCCCGGGATGTGCGTGCTGGACGCCAACACAGTGCTGGCGCCCGGCCAAACCGGCAAGATGCCACAGCATCCGTGCGCCGGCGCCATCTGCGATTCGGAAAACCATGTGACCATGAAGACCTGCAAGTACGTTGCCCCGCCCAAGGGATGCAAGCAGCGTTACTTTGTGGACACCAATCGCAGCTTTCCCGAGTGCTGTGAGCGGGCCTATGACTGCACCAAGTTCATCTAGACGGGATTGAGGCCTTCTCTCCATAGATACCAGAGTTGGATCCTTTATCAATAGGAGATGAAACGAACAATAATCAGGTAACTTCCGGTGCCTACCCAAACCCCTGGCCATGAGAGGCCGCAACTTTTATGCAGTGTGCCCCTAAAGTCTTGATACAGCAGACCATTCCAAATTAAATGGCAAAATAGCAGAAAATAAAGTCATGATAAAGTTTTTATTAAGTTCACTTATACTATATGTAACGGCTTCAAATTAAATGTAATATTTTGTTGGATGTTTGTCTTGGTATGGATAAAACTAAAGTTTCCAGGTAAGATTTATTCATTTTGTTCCAATCCGCATAGCTAAGTGCATCATTGCACGTCAGTAGATCGTTTGTTCTTTTTAGGAAGTGTACGGATTAGTCAAAAAATGATTTTAATATAGTTAAATAGCTCAGAAAGAAGCTGGGAGATGGAAATTTATTCTATATTTTATATATTATTACTCGAAATATTTTTTTTTGTATTAACGAAGCTTTTGTTTTAATTATTGCATTGACTATTCTGTAGACTGATGCGAGGTCTAGTTCTCTCCACATAAATCCACATAAATCGAGTCTTCACTATAATGCAAAAGCTAGCAAAGATCTTTGTTTTGAAGAAAGGCACATTATGCTTTAATTAATATTGTTTCGGTCCTGCCAAGTGGCTTCTTTGTTAAGAACTTCCTGACCATCGGTAGGTCTCAACATTTGTGCAGTTATATATAATAATAATAATGTTATTATGCATATAAATAGGTACTGGGGAATTTAGGCTCACTTTAAGCCATTGAAATAACTTGATGTACATATCTACATATCCCTTAATAATATAATAGTTTCCTTACCATGTATTCCTAGTAGATCTACAAAAAGTCCCTTAGCGCTGTTTTGATTTAGTTCTTGCCAAAGACAAGTGTTTTCAGAGAGTTGCCTCAACCCCATCAGCATCCATTTGGTTGGATTTTTCAGTTAGGAGCTACAAGTTTCTATACTTTTGAACATTTCGCGTAGACTGGAGACTACTGACCTTTAAAGTGTCACTGCTTTATAAACACGGATATTTAGCAATAATAATAATATTATTTATAAATTGCTCAGTTTATTTTATTAATATTTTATTTGTGATCTTTTACGATGAGCTTTTGCATTACGTGCGCGGGGTTCAAGAACCGTCCGGCGCCGGTGAAAGTGCAAATTGGTACTGCCTGCCTGCCCTCGTGATGATGAGTCAAGACCAAGTCCGAGCAAGAGCTTCTCCTCTCCCATACTCCGCAGGAATTCCACGTCAAAAACAATAAAATTCCCACAAAAAAAAAGAAACAGAAACGGGCGCCAGAAAACAAGCCGAAAACGTGATAAGCTTCCCCTCCACAAAACAAAAAAATAAACTAAGAATAATAATAATAATAAATATGTATATATTGGTGCGCACGCGTGTGTGTTTGTGCATAAATAAATGAAAGCCTGTGTGTGCGAACTTGTAATTAAATACTCAATGAACCGAAAAAGCTGCTGGGAAGTAAAAAAAAAAACAAAAAAAAGAAACAAGCAATAAAACAAGAAATAGCAACAAAAGCGGCCAAACAGGCAGCGGGAAAAAAATCTGACGGGGTACCCGGAGCCAGGGAGGAGTCCGAGGATCGTTCGGACAAGGTCAAGCCGTCAAGCTGTCGGGGATAAGCCGCTGCTGCTGGGGCTTTGGCATCGGCTTCTCTCTGATAACCGCACTCGTCCCCGGCTGCGTATAAAAACATTGCTGCTGGAGCCACAACCACAGCACTTGCGGACCTGCAGCCTTATCGATCACATCACGAAATCAGCCTTCTTCCTTAACCAACATCAAACAGGATGTCTCGCTTCACCGTTGTCGCTGCCCTTCTCCTCGTCTGCCTGGTGGTTATCCTGGGCGGCGGACACAACAGCGTCCAGGCTGCCGTTTCCCGGGTTAAGCTGACCAATGCCGGTGAGTTAAGGATGTTAAGGATGCTTCATAATTTTTCAGGGAAATAATTTAATATTTTCCCTGCAATCCTTTCAACTTGTGCAGAGCATCCCGGCAAGTGCGTGCTGGACTCCAATACAGTGCTATCGCCCGGCCAGAGCGGCAAGCTGCCGGATCATCCGTGCGCCGGCGCCACCTGCGAATCGGATGGCCATGTGACCATCAATACTTGCAAGGCCGTTGCCCCGCCCAAGGGATGCAAGCAGCGTGACTTTGTGGACATCAAACGCAGCTTTCCCGAGTGCTGTGAGCGGACCTACGACTGCAACAAGCACATCTAGACGGTATTGAGAGCGGAGTCCTTTGCCATTGCCTCTACCTTTTTTTTTTTTTTTGTTTTTGTTTTTATTTATTGTGTATACTACAACATAACAATTAAAATGTAAACGCTTAGCAATACAATTAAATAATTTAATAGAATCATTAACAGAAAATACATATGCATGTAGGCTTGCTCGTGTGGGTGTAGTTGGGCTTGAATAATGGGCCAGGGATCTGTCCGCTCCCCTGACTGATTCGGATTCGGATTCGGCTCGTTCTGGCTCGTTCGGATAATACATAGCTCTCTTTATGTATAATATATGTATTTAGTAGGCGAGGATAACGTTACACTAACTGGAATACACTAGATGATCGAAAAAAAAAACACACGATTAATTCAATTATTTCGATTATTCAAAAAAAAAAAAAAAAAAGAAAGACTAAACGAAATCACAAGGACAAAGGCAGAACCACTGTACACATACATATGTATAGTATATTTCTTAGCCAGGGCCCAGAACGAGACGAATCCCTCCTAGTTTGGAATCCCTCCGAATCCCGAATCCTTTTTGGTGTTTCTCCTTATAGACGCAACAGCAATTGCAATTTCCTGTGTTTTGTGTGTGTGTCTTCTTCTTAGTAACTTTTGCTAATTCGTTTTGTTTCCTCCTTCTTGGTTTGATTGTGTTTGTGTGTGTCCGTGCGTGCAGCGACCAGGCCACCGCCTCCCGCCTCCTATCGGCTGAGATTGTTGATGTAGAGCGCGTGGAGCTCAGTGCGCGGAGTATTCTCGAAGAGGGCGGCACGATTCTGGCCCTCGCCCTTCTTTACCCAATGTCCATAGACACGGAAGGCACAGCCATCGATGACCTGGAATGGGGGAAGGGGAAGTCGGAGTTGATAAGTATCGCCCGGAATAGTGGAACTTCTTCTTCTGTCTTAACAAAGTTTCTCTGAATATCCCTCGACCGTAATTGAGTTCATTAATCGATAAATTCTCGATAGGTGTGCCCTTATCGGTTATATTTTATATAATTCGAAATTCGGAATTCGTATTTGCACTTCCGAGTATAATATTAGTAAGAAAATTAAGTATATTAATAAAACCATTGAATTTTAACTTAAGAAACCTAGTAAGGTTCAAGATTGTTCTGTTTAAAATGTTAAAAAGGTATCGAAGCCCTAAAAATCGATTTATTTATTACACCATTGCTTAGGCGAGACCAAAGTCAATGATCGATAAAATAAACGTAGGCTTTGGATAAGATCTTTGAATGACGATTATCCCTCGTGTAAGCTTGGGACTAATACTCACCTTGCGTAGAACCTTGACGCGGTACGGATCCCGGATTGCCTCCTCAACGTGCAGCGGCTCGGCGGTATAGCGCAGTCGCCGTATCCGTATGACGGCCCGTATCACGAGTATGGCGAATTGGAACTTTTTGCGCGCATTGAAGCGACTCTGTTTGCGCAGCTATAAACATGAGAAAAGGAAATGGAGCAAGAGCAGATGGAGTTGGATTAGATTTGTTTTGTAATTGTCCGGATCGATCTCTTCTTTTTTTCGTTTTCTTTTTTCTTTTGTTTGTTGTTATTATTGTTTGGCTTTGTGTTGGTTAGGTGTACACGCCACGGGTTAGCGTTAACAGGGGGTTAGCTTTCGTCTGGGTTAGGCGGTTAGCGGTGTTAATGGTTACTCCTTTGGTTACAAGGACCAGAACCGGAACAACAAGAACAACAAGAAAACAGATATAGGCATCGGGGGGACAGCAATGGATGTGTTTATCGAGTGCCCGTTTTAGTTTGGTTTAATTTCGATAGTTAGAAGGGTCAGGATCAGGTGCTTGTTGTGTTGTGATGGGTGAGCGTTAACTGGCGGTTAACTGGGGCCTGAGGCAGTTGTTAGTAGTAGTAGCAGCTCGAAAGCAAACCAAAGATCGGGTGTGTGCGTGTTAGTAAGTCGGGGTTAGCTGGTGTAATTACAGGTGAGATCGACACAGTTTTCTTGAAGAGCCACATTCACGCTATTTACGGATTACCAACAATGGAATTATGCGGATATATACGAGTAATTCGATCACATTGACACGAGTAGATAAATATATGTATGTGGGCGTTGTGGATGGATGGATATAGTAATAATAATAATAATAATAATAATAATAATAATACTGTATGCAAATCTATCTCAGTTTGACTTGGTTTACTCACAAGGGAGTCTCCACAACACCCGCTTATAGACACACATCTTATAAGGGCGTTGAGACTCTGACAATATAGAGAACATGACACACAAACAAAACGTGTTTAACATCATCAACAAGAGGAGAAATTAAACAAAAATAATCCGTCAGTGAATCGATTTTGGCGTTATTTTCAATAATAGATACGATTACAGAGATAACAGATATCAGATGGAAGGGCGATGCCCCCAAAGAAATGCACAGTTAATTCATTTTTGGAGAACTTTCAACTACATTTCTTATTATGAAGCCACATTTCTTTGGGTGCATTGGTGTACATATGCTGTGGGTGTGTGTGGGATGTGTTTTTTTGGGGGTTAGTCTTAACAAAGACCAGCATGCAGTTGGCTTTTATGGTTAGATCCCGGACAACAGACACTACTGAGGTTATTAGTGACACAAGATAGAGAGAGATAGACAGATAGTGATGAGCCAGCAACCTAACATACTTTATATGGATGCTGTCTAAGGCTACTAAATAATACTACACAGAGAGAACGATAAACGCTTATATACGGCGAAAGCAAGTCAACTACATACAGTTCTTGTAAATATCATCCAGTTCACCCGAGAGATATGTACTAGAGAAAGGTGCATATAATACAAACATTGTGTTTACTCGCTATGATATGACTAAGTGTCAGCTATAAGGAGAATACAATAATAGTAAAGTAATAGTAATAGTGCGGTTTTGATAATTTCGGTCTTAGGTCTAATTAGAGGCGGATGGTTAGATGGATCAATATGGAAGGATGATGGGAAGGATGGTAGGAAAGCGTTGGGAATTGGGGCCATGAACTGGAAACGGCTGTCACATTAGAGCTGTCAAAAAATTGATATTTGCCATATTCCATATTTTCTGATATCTTAAATCGAAATATTCGATAGTCTTGATATTATTAATCGAATAATTCGATTTTGTTGATATCTTGAAGTGAAATATATTCAATATTATATCAAAATAATTAAAGACAATGAAAAATATTTAGTTTGATTTAAATTTTAAATATATATCGAGTTTTTAATAACTAAAAATGAATATCTATATCTCAGTTATTGTTATACAAACAATTAAAGTCGTTTATCAGACATTGCTTGTAAACTACTTGAAAATAACAAAAATTCAGATCTATTTCTCAAATATTTCCCTGAAAATTGCTACTTTTTCGATATCTAAAATGCAATATTATCGATATCGATATTTAGAGTTTATAATAAGACAGCGCTAATTGACGTCCGATGACCATCCAAGGAGCCAAGATCTTGGACAGTCGTCCAATATGAGCGAGAGGGCAGTGACATATAGGGCGAGGGAGATAGATAGAGACGGAGATATAGAGGTGATATCGAGTGCAGCTTGACTCTGGTTGAATGAATTAATGTGGCGACTTGTATGCTCTAATCGAATCAACTAAAAGCACTAGAAATTAAACGGTAATCAGTGATCATTAATCATACGTGTGGCATCTAAATAAAACTATATACGGCCCTCAAGGCGGCTATCAAGAAACACCAAAAGAAACGATAACAAAGTAAAAGAAATAAACGATAAATACATTAAAGACTTTGTTCAAATCGAACAAAAAAATTACTTTTTAAATGAAATAATACAAAAGTAAATAATTTCAAATATTAAATGATATTTTCCATCGTCCAAGAAGTCACTAGATAAATTTCTTTATAAGAGATCCAGATAGTCTATATCTTGAACAAGAACCAGAACATGTTTAGTGTTCATTGGTCTAAAACCGAATCAAGTTCTTGGATTTTAATCGTTTCCTTTGCCTGGCATTTCCTGACATTGCCCTGCGGGACCATTTGTAATGTGGGGGAAAGAAAAGCAAAGAAAATCAAAGGAAAACCTGCCTGCACTGGGAGTGATGCATAAACCAAGTGCTTGCCGACACCGGCTGCACTTTCATAGCCATTGCCGTTGCCATTGGCATCTGCATCGAATTCGCCACCTGGCACCTGCGCCAGTGCCTGTGATTTTTGCGGATGTGGGGGATGTGGATGCAGTTGTGGTGTCTGCTGGTGGTGGGGTTGCTGCTGCTGCTGCTGCTGCGCCTGTGCCTGTGCCACTGCCTGTTGCTGTTGCTGCGACTGAAGGAACTGCTGCTGCTGCTGCTGCTGCGGCTGCTGCTGGTAGTAGACTGTCGCCGTAAGCGTTTTGTAAGAGGCGCTTGCTGATGTACTGGCGGAGGTGGAGGTGGAGGCGGATGGGGAGGTTGCCGTCGAGGCGGCATGGCAGGCATAAGCGAAGGCATCGTCCATGGGCCCGTCGCGCATCCGATTTGAGGAATAGGAGCTCTGCGGCGCACAGTACATATAGTTACTGTTCAGACCCATTGATGAGGGGCCCGCCAAAGAGAATCGGCTCGGAACAGGCGGTGGCGGATGCAGATGCGGATGTCGGCGATCACCCATTAGCACCTGGCGAACGCGATTGGATAATGGATAGCGGATAGCGACGGGTAACAAGAGGGTATCAAGATCAAGATCGGGCATTGGCAAAGGCAGATGCAGTGGCAGCAGCAGAGTGTTGGCGCGGAAGAAATTAAAATGTTGGTTATCAGTTATATAAGGGATATTATATAGGGTGGGGGGGGAATCAATATCAGCAAATCGGTCGCTTACTTAGAAGTTTTCTCGGACTTACGAGCTAAACACTATCTTAAAGATATATACAAGTATATCTACAGGACAGGACTTATATGCACCTTGATTGGGATCTATCTTGAGGCACCCCTATACCTTGAATATTTCATCCAGGTTTAAGTGGATTTTTTGATGAATACTGAAGGGCATTATCGATTCGTTGAGCCTCTCTTTCTGGAGCTATTACATTTTCTGAACTGATTTAACAGCGGATGCATTACACCCTTAAATCTTGCCATCAAGGTATAGGAATGCCATCCTCATATCCTCACACTTTCCCTACTGGCTCCTACTTGTAAATCTTCTAAATGGTCAATGCACTTAATCATGCATGTAACATGGAATTCAGGGGACACAGGACGGGGGGGTTATCGGAAGTGTTTTTTTGGGAACTGGGAAGAGGGGACCCTGCTGAAGTTTTTGACTTATTGTTGCTTGGCATGCAGACACAGAGATTAACTTAACGACGGAATATGAATCGAATGGCTGCGCACACACACACACAAGTGTTATCGGTTTTAGTTATCGGCCATCGGTCGATTTATTTTTTTTTTTTGTACAAAACACAAATATATATATATATGTATGTATATATAAGTAGAGGGAGGTAAGGAAGAGGTCGAACGAACTACAAACAACGATCGAACGAACATCAAGTACAACGGAATGGAATTAGAGGGGAATGGCTTTTGGTTATCATCGTGGGTCATCATCATCATCATCATCATCTCGATCATCATCGCGCAATCACAATCGTTATCGTCAGGCAAAAAAACACACAAAAATCGGATGCAAAAAAACGAAGCAAATCGGGTACGCTTAAGTCTTGGTCAGTCTTAAAAGTTATTATGCTCAACGTTTTATATAGTATTATTAAGTCGTATATATAGTATACGATTGATATGCACTATGTATGTATATATATTGAATATAGCTGGATTATTGAAACGAAACAGAACATAATGCAACGGAACACAGACACGAACGAATGCAAGGGGAAGTGGGTGATCGGCAGCATTCCATGAAAATGAGTTTGACTTTTGAAGCTGCCGGCCCCCGGTTATATCGGTTATCATTGATCATTTTGATCATTGGGAATTATCGGATTATTACAGCGATTACGCCTCCGATAAACGGAGACACACACAGCACAGAGAGTGAGTGAGATATATATATAGAGAGAGAGAGAGAGATAGAGACAGAGAGAGAGAGGGCTTGGGTTTGGTTAGTCCGGGAACAGTTCGTTACCAGTGCGATCTCAGTGATGCGACTCATACGCCGGGACTTGGTCGACAGGCTGCGCTTAAGGCCATCAATGTTTTGCTCGAACAGCTATCGATAGTGATATCGGTTATCGGAGCGAGCGAGTGTTCGTTATCGTTCGTTTTCGGTATTCGTTTTTAAATTAATTAATTGTATCGATTTATTGATATTGGATATTGATCGTATTCGTATATGTAAGGAAAAGAAGAGAGAAAATGTTTTTTGGTATAATAAAAAAGTAGTAAATCGTAAAATTAATATAAACGCACAACATTATTATTAAATAATATATATATATATAGAATAAAAAATGATGCTTTGGGGGGGAAATCAAAAAGAGACTCGGACAGGGACTCGGGTGGATAAAGGATCCACCGTCAGGCCATAGATCTCACGGTTACTATGGGGGTGGGATTACGGGTTTACCCTAACCATATCGTACGTAAATCATAAAAATCATATTTATTGGTAGAAAGAAGCAGTTAATATTAGGCTGTTTTGTGAGTGGTTGTGAGTCACAGGTGTGTTCTTTCCATCAGAGTGTGTGTGTTTGGTGTGTTAAGAAACATTTGCAGGGTGGGTGTGGTTGGGTTTTTGGTTTGGTTTGTTGTGTGTAGAAAATCCCCGGGATCCAGGCTAGACTAGAAACCTATAGACTCTATTGGCACAGACTGGAAAGAGGGGCCCGTAAGGGCTAAGGACGGGAACTGGGACTAGGACTAGGACGTTGTAGTACGCGACTTGAACTGGGACTGACTTAACTCCCGCAGAGGTGCTAGAGGTGGTTGTGGTGTTGTTGGGGATCTTGCTTCCGCAGCAACTAGTACTACCGCCACTTACCATTTGGTTGAAGAATGGATGTCTTAATACTTCCTTGACGGTGATACGTTGCGCAGGATCAACGACTAGACATTTGCGTATCAGATCCTTGGGATCCTCTGCAATCAATATCGATTATTAATAAAATTCTTACACTGGCTATGGGTTTAAAGTAAGGAGCTGTCCATATATTACATAATTAACTAGGGGGAAGGAATTCTTTTTGAGTATTTGGGGAGTGGTGGAATCAAAATATATTACAAAAAAGTGTCTTTTATTATTAGGTAATATATGGACAGACCCCAAAGTGCGCCGTTCTCACCTGAAATATCTGCCCACTCGGGCGAGGTGAAGCTGTACTTGCCCTCCATGATATTCCGCAACATGACCATCTGCTTGCGGTGCCAGAAGGGCGGACAGCCGACAAGCAGCGTGAACATTATGACACCACAGGCCCATCTGAAAGTTATCAAAAAAAGTATTTATTTTCAATAAACTCAAAGTAAGCAGATACCCGAGCGGAAATCTACTTTTACATTTAGCATTTATTTATTGCTGAACCCATAAAATAAGGATCCCAATGGGAAGTTTTCGCAGAAATAAATAAAATAAATAAACTTTGCTGATTCGATGAAAGAAAAACAACAGAAAAATAGGTGACGATATCGGAACTCATCAGGTTTCTGATTAACCAAGCCATTCTTCAGCTCAGTGACTCACTATATGCAACCAAAACATGTTGTTAATAATAATAATAAGCAAGCGCTGTTTACATTCATTTTTGGGAAGCAATTTCCCCTTCCTAAAGTTATTCTTTTAACTGATCAACTGAGCACCTTTAATTATCATAGTTGGGGTCCCAAAAATATCAATATATCGATACTGTATGAATATTTGACTCCGGAATTGATCTATAAATCGATCTTATGCGCGATACATCGATTTATGTTTGATATATCGGACCAATATACTCGGGAGTTGGCTAAAATTATGTTATGTACAATTTATCGAAAATATTACGTTACTTAAACGTTAAAGCGATAGTTTTCGATATTTTTGAAACCATATTGGGCGTGATATAAATTTAAATCGATTTTCTGTTCTTGTATCGAACTAATGTAATCGAAAATGTAAATAAATACAGAAAATATTGATGTTTTAACGTTAAATTCAATACTTTATCAATATTTATATTAAATATTTTGTATATTTAAAATGTAAATGTATCAAACGATTTTTTTCAATGCGATACTGAGCGTGAAATATATTAGTATCGATTTTTCAACCCAACTAGTACATGACTTTGCTAAATGCATGCATTAAATGCTTCTTACATGTCCACTTCCTGGGAGTAGCCGGGTGATCCCTCAAACATGTTGCACTTGAGTGTCTCCGGCGCCAAGTAGCCCGGCGTTCCACACAGATCTGTAGCAGAAACGTTGGATTAGATTTGATGATAATCATCACCTTGGGTCGGCTTTGGCTCACCTGTAAGTTTCTCGCCTTCCTGCAGCTGCCTGGCGAAGCCAAAGTCCGTGATCTTTACATTGTGATTCTCGTCGAGCAAAATGTTTTCGGGCTTGAGGTCGCGATGAACGATATTCTTGGCATGGATATACTCGACGCCCTCAAAGATCTGTCGCATAATGGTGCGTGTCTTCTTCTCGGAGAGTGTTACCACGGAGGTCAGATAGTCGAAGAGCTCACCCTTGGGACAGAGCTCGAATACGAGGAAAACAAATGCATCTGACTCAAACACGTCCTGCAGATCAACTGGAAGTTCAGTGAGAGAAGGATATGAGCAAGGTGAACTCCTTCGGAAGGTGGCTACTACTCACTTATGTAGGGATGGCCCATGACCTGGCGCAGTATTGAGATTTCTTGTCTGGTTGCTTCGAGCATATGATATGGATTCGTTTCGCCCGCCTCCGTGGTGGCGCCCAGGTCGATAATTTTGGCGGCGAACTCCTTGCCAGTCTCCTTCTCGATGCACCGACGCACGGTTGAGCTGATGCCCCTGCAAGATCAAACAAAAACAGCGGCTGGTATCACTTGGCTTTGGCATGATCATGATTGTGATTTATCTAATCGCGCTAATGTAAATTGTAATTTGCGAATGCCCTTGCTTTTCGCTTAGCCTTGTATTTGTTTTGTCTCAAACCTGCTGTTCAAATCGGATTAATGGAGGATGTAATCGAGGGAATGACGAGTAGGAGGAGAAGACGGCAGGCAGGCGCCGCTCCATACCCATTCCCATTACGATTCCCATTACTAAGGCGGAAATGAGGCGCCGCACACGTATGGCCATGTGAAAGAGCTGCTTCTTGGGTAGGCTGACTCATTGGACCCGAAAATGCAGAGCCATAAACAAAGCTTGCATTACTGCAAGCGTAGCAATAAGCAGGTATCGGACCACCACCACCACCACCAGCTCAGCCGAAGAGCTGCCTTGGTGTGCAAGTTTTAGCTTCTCATTTACCTGCCCAATATCTCCTTGGGCTCATACTTGGCGTAGAAGCCCTTGGCGGCATCCTTGTCCGGCAGCAGATCATCCTCCTCGTCCTTGGCCATTAGATCCAGTGAAATGTTGCCGGTTGCCGTGAGAGCTGCTCACAAACGAAGCGAGGCCAATATCTAAGTTGGAGGAATAATAAATAAGAATTAATATGAAGGAATAAAATGTGGGAAACTGTAATCAGCAAATAATCTCTTATATCTTGGGATTTACTTCAAGTTTCTTGGTTTTATCTTGGCTGGCTTATGATTACTTAAAGTTTGGTTGTTGTTTTTTATTTAAGTATATATATTTTTTTGTATAATTGCCAGTGCATTCTATGGAGAAGTGCATTCCTTAGAAATATATCATCTCCGAGCTCTAAAAAATACAATAGTAGCTCTTAGTTTGTATCTATTGGTTAGCCTTAAATAAATAAATACAACCATGAAGATAATTTAATGCAATTGCCTATAAAAATTCAAAAATGGGCGTTCTTATATAAATAGCAACTATGGATAGATCCTTAGGTTTGAAAGAAGGGATTTGTTAATCAAATTAAAAAGACTAGGCTAAATAAAGATGAAATTAAATGAAAATATAATAAAGATTCACTTTATAACTTTAAGCTAAACTGTTTGTAAGGAAAGAAAAAAAAGATTTATACTAAGGATGGAAAAATAGGGAAACCGGATTTTTAAGGATTATAAACCAAATTTCATCATTAAAATGGAAAACAAAAGCTAATTAAAAAAGGTTTTAAATTAAATAGTTTTCTTTATAACAAAAACAATACAAAATCGGTTTACAAATATATTAATAAGGCTAAAACTAAAGGAAAACTATTACATTTTCTTTCAATTTTAATATAAACTCAATAACTTAAGATTGTAGCTTTTAAAAAATGGTTTTTCACAAGAGCAAAGCGTTATTTTTAGAATAATTCAAGAACTAAAGATTGCATTAAAGGGAAACTTGTTAATGTTAAAAGAAAAATGAAACTGAATGAAATTAGAACTTAATAAAGGAAATTTCCGGGTTAAAGGCAAAGATAAATTGTCAAGTTGTCAATACAAGGATTATATGATTATATGATGATTATCTCAATTTGAATCAAGATCCGCTACTTGATGACGATGCGGTGGAGAGATGGCGGCTGATTCTGATTCTGATTCCGATTCCGATTCTGATGCGATGCGATGCGAGCGATCGTTTAAGGCGTTGCTATTTTTATAACGAACAGAGGAGAAGGAACGGACGTGCGACGGGCGAGTGAATCTCTGCGACTGAGAGATTCCGCCGACTTGTCCACTTGCCGACTTTCGGTCTTTCCTTTTAATTACCAAGTGACGCCGGCGCTGCTGCTACTGCTACTGCTGCTGCTACTGCCGCTGCCGCTGCTGGTGCTCCGGTTTGATGTAGCCTGTATCGGTTAAGTTAACTTTCGTGGCGGCTGCTCGGCGTTGGATTTTTGAATTGGAATTGAAATTTGAAGTGGAAAATGGAAAGACGACGGCACACTATTGGCGCCGCTCTCGCGCGCTCTTTCTCTCTCTCTCTCTCTTGTCGCTGCTCCTATTCCGATTCCGATGCCGCGGCTGATTTAATTAATAACGAATGCCAACTACAACAGAAGACAGATCGATTTGAGTAACAGAGGCAGAGTAACAGAAATTAAATCAAAAATAATAGAATTAACACACACGCACGCACACACATACACAGGCACAGAGTCGGACACCGACGGTCGGATGAACGGGGCGATTACACAACTACAACGGTTTGTTTTGATTGTATTTCATCGGATCGATTGTTGTTGCATCGCCACGCATTTTATGCCATTCCTCTTATCACCCGTTTAGCCGTTGTTGTTATTGCTTGCTGGGGGAGTTGTGTTTTGGTTTTCCTCACCCACGCACGCATACAGCTGCACGGCACGCACACACACGGTTAGAAAGAGAAAGAGAGAGATGGGTTGATGTGCTGTACGCTGTGCAGCAGGTTCGATTTGCTTTCGCTCTCTTTCTTTCATCCATCCCATCTTCCTTTGCAATCACATACACGCACACAGAGACGCACTCACACACACTCTCATACATCCATCTAAGCGGGTACATTTCAATGTCAACTAAAGGTTAGTAGTACACTTTTTGGCGCCCGTACCGCCTCAACACATACACGTGTGGCCGCTCAGGTGGCTGGTCGCTTGCAACGCCGTCTCTCGCATAACTTCACACTTGATATTATCGGATTAAATTGCAAATGCAACAAAAACCCCTGTATTTTTGACACAATCACAAAACTGCCAGCAGTGTGACCAGGTAGTGGGGCTAATAAAAATATTGATAAATATCAATACATCGAAAAGATATATATCGATATATTTTTTTGTTGGCCAACTAACTAAACCAATCGATATGATATTTGGCTTATTTTCCAGGAACAAGAACAAGAGAAAATGTGTTTAAAAAAACTATAGATCAAACTTACGCTTATATTTAGTTGTCCTTAGTAAAATAATACAAATAAATATATATATTATATTTATATGTTATATGATATGGTATATTTGTATCGCCCTCCGATAATTTTAATTGTTAGGGATGACTGAATGGTGTGGGAATGGTTCTGATGCCAACGGTAAATCGGTAAAAGGTGGCAACGCTACAACGATAGCAGATCTTGAAATTTCAAATTAAAAAAATTAAGATAACTTTCTTATTATTTCAAACTAGCATTGTATATAAGAAACTGCTAAACATGTTTTACATATTTCCACACACACACAAACTACAGTCAGCTTTTCGTTATTCGTTTAGCCTTTGGGCTCCGTCTTTACAAATTCAATGCCCGGCCCTGCTTTATATTTATCATTTCAGAAAAACACTTGCAATTTGATGTTGATGTATATTATATTTATTTACGGAATACAATTGTAAAAAATATTTAATAAGCGCTAAATGTATATATAATAATTATGAGGCAAATGTTACAAATTTCATGTTTACTTTCTTCCGGATGGGGCTTAGCTTTCGCTATCGTTTGTTTTTTTTCTTTCTTTATTTTCTCTTTGTGTCTGCCTTTTGGGCTCTGGAGTGTGGAAGAAACGTGGAAGGGTCACAAAGAAATGGAAATGTGGATGAGGCGCAGCAGCGGATGATGGAAATCAGCCCAAGCTCAAGCTCAAGCTGAGATGTCCAAAGCCGGCGCCAGATCCTGGTGGCTCTTAGGGATACGCATGATTATGTTGCCGTAAATGGAATACAAATACAAATACAAATGGGCAGCGACATTCTATCGTTCGCTCTTTGAATACACATTACAGTTATTCATAATAATATTAATAATATATATATAAATTTATGAAAAAAAAAAACACACATGTATATATATATATATAAAGAAGACAGACGACAGACACACACGAGCATACACACACATACAGTGCTGTTGCTGCTGTTGTTCACATACACATCATCCTGGTACTAGAACTACGAACTTACGGGTAAATATCTATATATATATATACGTATCGTTATGGTATCGTGTTTATCGTATCTTCGCCACACTTGCATTACGTTGCTGGTTCTCCTCTCCTCCGCTCAACCGAGGAAGTCGCCAACGATACATCTTTCACCTAAGCGCACGCTTTTTTTTTTCAGTAATGTATCCGGGGTGAATGGAAAAGGGGGGTTACGGGGTTACGGTAGCCAGGACTCATACTCCAACTCAGTACAGCAAGTCCGTCTTCTGTGTACCCTCGCTGTAGACAACACTCGCAGCGCCCGGCGTCGCCGTCAGATGGTAGTCATCCTCGTCGGCGCCTTTTTTGCAGGCCGTCGTCGCCTCGTCCTCCTCCTTGATCAGTCCCTCGCCAATGCCAACGAGGCTGCCGTTACCATTGAACGTCAGACGTGCGGCTGCTCCTCCTCCTCCGGCCGGACTGCTGCTGCCGTTACTGCTATTGTTGCTGGCGGTGGGACTGTGGCTGCTGCCATTGCTGCTACCGCTGCCGCTGCTGCTGCTCTCCGGCAGCGCGTACCGAGTCACGCCCAGCTGGAAGAGGCTGTCCATTGGTGAGGCCTTCATGGGCGTGTAAAAGCCCAGTGCCGTGGAGCCTGCAAGCATTCGAAGGGTCTAATTAGCTTAGAGATCTTGGTGGTTTCATTCAAAAATTCAATGAGCAAAAGGGGTTAGTAGTTGCAAAAGGTAAAACAAGTGGCACCGAGAGTCGGGAAAGTATATAAGATATATGCATGTACACATATATCATGGGTAAGGTTGGTGGTGGTGTAATTTGTGCGGAAGAGGATGCGTCTGGATCTGGTTCTGGTTCTGGATATTTTTCAAGCAAATGAAAACGAAAACATGAGCTGGAGCATGGATCGTGGAGCATGGAGCATGGAGCTGGAGCTGGAGCATGAATGATGAGTTGATGAAGAGGAGGTGGTGCCGAGAGTGGTTGTTGGTACAATTATCGTGTGGATTCTAATCTGGGGTTAGTTACCTTAATGTTAAATATGAATTGGCGATTAGTTTTGGACTGCCCAGCGGAGAGCAGGCAGAGCAAGTGCACTGGGTTAGAGGTGTTGCTTTTGTGGCTGTTCTGTTACTGTTACTCGCACTTGATCGATTTATCGTTAGATTATCGGTCTATCGGGTTACTATTGGCTTATAATCGTTTGCTTTCGATTTATGTGTTATATGTGTTCAGTTTTTAGTTCTTTTTTAGTTGGGTTTCAGCGGCTGTTGTTTAGTTTCGGTTCTGGGTTCGGGTTATTATTTGCCTTTTGCTTTGTTTTTGATATTTTTTGATGGTTTTTTTTTTTATTGTTATTATTATTATTAATAATATTTTATTTATTTATTTTTGGTTTTGGCATAAACAATAGATATTATTTCAACGCTTTTCTTTTGCTTATGTATTCAGTTACATTTAAATAATATCTGCAAAAAGAAATTAGTATGAACAAAAAAATAGAAATGGAAATTTGAATAGAAGTGGAATAATAGAATAATAGTAGCAACGCAATGCAAGGCAAACAAACAAAGCGAGGCGATGATCAACAAAGGTTGCTTGTTGCTGAAAATGAAAACCACACACAGCGGGGGTGAGGGAGAATGGGGGGATCGGATCATCGCAACTACATGGCTACGATTGCGAGCTGCAACTCAATACATACTCGTACGTACATGCCCCGCACAAAACAGCTGCATACCGAACTAAGCTAGTTGACTCAACTAAAACTATAAACTATAACTATGACTATCTAACTATAACCAAAACGAAACAGAAAACGAAAACGCAAAACTTAACAAAGCAAACATACACAAAAGCACACAGCACATAAATATAATATTAAGCTAAGCACACACAGCAGGTGCGCCAGGTATGTAAGTAAGTAACTGAAAATGGAATATATATGTTCTCATCACAGCCTAATGGTTGGGGTTTGGTTTACACCTCCAGCTTATAATACCTCTGCTATTTATATAATATATTATAATTATATATAACTATCTGGGCCAAGCCCTACTCTATTATCCCTTGAGAACACCTACGTAGTAGTTTTCGTGTTTATCGTTTGACCGTCTGTCTAATTGTCCGCTCGTTCATCTGTTCGTTTGTCCCTTTGACCACTTGTCCTTCTTCCCGCTTGTCTTTCTGTTCACTTGTTCATCTGTCCGCTTGTTCATTTGTAATTTTGTCTACTTGTCATTCTGTTCGCTTGTTTATATGTCAACTTGTTTATTCATTTGTCGGCTTGACCGTCTGTCTACTTGTTCACTCTGTCCGATTGTCCCTTTGACCTCCTTCTTTCCGCTTGTCTTTCCGTTCTCTTGTTCATCTGTCCGCTTGTTCATTTGACGGTTTGTTCATTTGTCCGTTCATCTATCTGTCCGTTTCTCTTTTTGTCCACTTGTCCTTCGGTCAGCTTGTCTCTCTGTTCACTTGTTCTTCTGCCCGTTTGTTACTTCATCCGCTTGTATTTCTGTCCACTTGTTCATTCTATCTGCTGATACAGAAATTAGCTATTTAAATCGATTTCGATTTCAGATAGTAAATTGTTTAGTCTCAAGGGTTTGATATAGCGAGGACACTTATTAATAATAATAGGCATTATATTCTGAGAAATATTAGGTATTTAGGTATTAGCATTCTAGACTTTGTTGCGATCCTTTCGCCTAGACTAGACTAATTGTTAGCCTCTAGTCTGGGGGAATTCATTTACAGTAAGTAGAACTGTTAAAATGGTGTGGATTTTTGTATTTTTCAACAGTTGGATGATTCTCCATTCTTATCCATTTCGAAATCATAGTGTTCCGTGATCCAATGATGAAGTTTTGTCACTGCATCTGAGCATCTCTTTTTGGCATCTCACAGCTTCTATTAATCGATATTAGTCGTGTGTTTCGAGTGTCCGGTTGCCCCAGTGTTGTGTGTGTGTGGTGAGTGTTCGGGTTTGGTGTTTAGTGTTCATTGTTTATTGTTCCCGGCTTCCGCATTAGTGAGTCGGATATTGTACGGGTTACACTTTACACTTTACAGCTTTAAATAGTTTAGCGGCCATCACAACAAACAAGCCAGACCAGTTTTTTTTTTTTTGTTTTGTTTTTTTTTGGGAGCAGAGCGGAATCGGGGT
>JAEIIG010007873.1:0-14575 GCA_018904695.1 Drosophila parvula | reverse complement strand
TGGACTGGAAATGGATATTTCACACATTCCCAGCGGTAGCCCAGCCAATGATACGTCATACGACGAATGAAAAGGCCGTAAATGGTTCGAGATTTTGAGTTACATAACATATATGTACATACATACATATGTACATACATACATACATACATATGTACATAGTTTTCATAGCTCTTGGAAGAATAAGCTAAAAAAACTTGATAAATTGGAATGATCCTGCTTAGAAGGTTACAAAAGGTTACCAGGTCCCTCGGTTAAAAGTTCTAAGCTTCAAGCATCAAGCTTTCAAACTTCTAAGCCTCTCAAGCTGTGAAATATCAAAGTAGTTCTAGAAGCAAGAGATATGATATATCATGATACCATTTCTTAAAAAGAATTAAGGTATCTATAGATCTTTTTACGCTAAAAGACTCTCTCTAGACTATTCTAAAGCTTTACCTTGGAATCTAGCTTTTCAGGTCCTTCTAACCTATCAAAAGCTATAAACATTATCTTTCGCAAAGAGATCCTTTAAAGGAAAAGTACTCAGAGGATTCTAAAGCTTTACCTTGAGAAGGTTACTAAGCCAGCTTAAGTTACGAACAGCTCTCAAGCTTCCAAACAAATATCACCTAATCAATTAATTAATTATATTAAATTGATAAGAATCGATCAGCGTATTTGAGAGACAGGCGCTTGCCACCCCATCACACACAGATAGTTTAACTAGGCACACACACACACACACACACAACATACAGATTGATATGAATTAATCTAAAAACTGCACCAGAGACGTGTTATAGTACAGATCGCATTGTGGCTGCATTGCAAAAATCGGTGTTAAAATAAGAGTGAAACATGCAATTTGTAATAATAATAATATCATTTAGGCCTTCTGCTGATATAACACAATGTTTTCCTGAATCTAGGTTTTTGTTCGCTACCCAGAAACGTGATCGGCCCACGTGGATCGGTGGGGGGTAATAGGGTTCTTTTTTTTAAAAGGGGTGACGTACCCCATAAAGATACCCAGAATGGTGGTTGGTCAGTGGCAAAGAGATAACCCCGGGGGCACTACGTGTTCAGATAGATAGTGCCGATATGAGTGGGCTGTACGAGCTCTGAGCTGTGTGTGCGAGCCCATATATAACATATATATTATATATATGTATGTATATATATTTATTCTGATTCCGATTGTCGACGGCCACTATAGTGCACTTTGTAATTGCTCGAGCCCCATCGTGCGTCGAAAAATTGTTTACAGAATCGGCTTTTATTGGCCGACAAATAGAACTTGGCACTTGAATCGCCTTTGTTTGATCTTATCGCCTGATAACGCTCGTCTATAATGTATTATATATATGTACATATATATTCTTCTAGGGGTTTAGTCATAAGCTAAATGAGCGTGCCTCTTGTTCATAGTTCAGGAATTTCCTGCTTCTCATCTTTTGTTTTATTTCCCCAAAAGGGCTACTCATCTTATCCAATTTGTCCTTATAGATGCCTTCCTCAAAAGCTATGGGTAATCATTTTGTGTGACTCTTTAGGTGAATGAATTATATTTTAAAAAATAATTGCTTAAATACAGCTGTTTTGGGAAGGTAGTCTTTCTTTTCCAATCAGTATCCATAGGCTTCTAGAAGTTGGGGGATAGTCTTTTGAAGACAAAGACTGACTTTGTTGAAGATCAACTGTATTCAGTATATAAAGGATACATAGGATCTATGTGTGTATGTATAATATGTATATATATGGGATTTGAAGTCTGGCAGGATACGCTTGGGGGCTTCTTCTTCTTCTTTGCTTCTTCTTCAAGCTCCATCTTGTGGAGTTCTTTTTCGCGCCTGCCTCTTACGTGCCCCGTTCTTCTCGTGCCTTCTATCTCCCTCTGTCGTTCGGTATTTTGTTTGTGTGGGCTTATTCAAACGCAGACAGCGCGGCGGCAGCGTCGGTCAGCAAAGGCAACCTGAGGCCTTCTCCTCCTCGTTCTCCTTCCCACACTCTCCTGCTCCTCATTTTCTCTCCACGATCGGAGATCATAAGTGCCCCAGCACGTCGTTCTCCTTCTCCTCCTCCTTATTCGCTGCCGCGCCCTTTCCCTTTCCCAATTTTTTATACTTGTTTTTTTTTTTCCTTCAACTTTTTAATCAATTCATGTGGCTGCGCGTGTGTGTGTGTGTGTGTGTATAGGTTTCTTCGATTTTTACGTTACCTTTTTATATTCAATTTTTATCTCTTTGCCTTCGTCTTTTCCGCTTCTTTTTTTGTTTTGTTTTTGATAAATCGATTTAGAAGCCGACGGGGTCTAAATAAAAAAAGTGGAATTCTTTTGATTTTTATGTGAGATTGTCGGTGTGTGTGTGTGTGTGTTGCTTTTGAACTTTTTTTTGTCGGTTGAATTCTGTGCATGTGTGTGAGTGCGGCGTTTTTTTCGGCATATTTTTGGGTTGTTTGTGGCCGCTTTACTTGGAAATGCAATTCAAAAATGTATTTTTCTCGCCTTATTTTTTTCATCCAGATTTTTAACATATTTCCCTTCATATTTCTGAAATATTTTCATTAGCAAACGACGGAAAAGGGTGTCTTTTATATTTCCCTGAGCTTTCTTTAAGAATATACTCATTAGGGTATTTTTTAAATGCATTATTATTATGGTTTTTATGATTTGAGGTATTTTTTAAAACTAAATAGTGTTTCTAAAAGTTTGTCCCTGCTCTTGTACAGTTTTTTAAATTGCTTGTTTTTTTTCAGTGTACTCTAGTTTGTTGTTTCACTTTTCATCGCACTGTATTGCATTTTTGGCTTTCTTCTTCTCACTATAATTTTTCTCAGTGTCCGATTTATTTTTCCGTTTTCATATCCTTTCTTCAAGCTCCATATTGTATTGTCATCTCTGTTGCTCTTCCTTGATCAGTCCATTCCCTTCCAGACAGTCCGTCGTCGGTGTGTCACACAGTTAGGTGGAATGGGGTGGCGGGGAGAGCGCGCTGCGGTACAGTGGGGCGGGGCAGAAGCGACGTGGGAATCATCTCGGGTCCAGAGATCTATCATCGTTTTTTAAGCTAGGTGACTCAAAGATCTCCGCTGCCCCCCCTTCCTTCCTTCCTTTCCTCAACATCTCGCACGCGCAAATTGATGTTCACCACACGCTATATTTTTGTTGTTGTCTTTTGTTATTTATGAATTTGCATACACACGCAAGCAAAGCAGCCCACTGTCCCGAACACAAACACCAACACATAGGGAAGGTGAGCGAGAGAGGGCTGCGTGCATATGTGTTTCATTCATGAATTCCAGATTTTCGCCGAAGCAGGAGAATCACAAGATGAAGAACGTTGAGAAGAAGAGGCAGCAGGCCGCAGCAGCAGCAACAGCATTTTCGTTTGTCATTTGCAACAAGTGCGGGGCTCTTTTGTTGTTGTTGTATGTAGTTCTTGGCTGCATTTATTGCACTCTGCTGCTGTTTGTTTTTTTTTTCGAGCTTAGACAGAACGGCGACAACGTCGACAGAAATAAGCTATGTACATATATACATACTACACACCCCACATACATACATACATACATATGTGCACCCACGGCCATAATTGCGAGTAAAAAAGGAAGATAGTTGGAAATGTTCGTATGTGTATGTGCGTGTAAAAATATAAAAAATGCAGCGCTCGTTGCATTGCGCATTCAACAGTTGATTTGAGAGAGTGAGAGAGCAGCAGCTGCTGTCGCCGCAGCCGCTCTCGCGCGCTCAACAAGTTCGAGCGACGATCTGTTGCGTCGGTCGTGCGCGAGAGCGGGTGCGAGTGCTAAGGGATGTGGGGGGGGTCAACAGGGGCGGGGGGCGTGGAGTGGCAGTGCCAGAATGTCTGGCAGCCACGACTCTGGTACACACACACACACACACACACACTCGGGCACTTGCTAGCGCTCGTGTGCTGAGCGCTATTCCGTGTGCGCCGGTGTGTGTGTGTGTGTAAAACTGGCAGAGCCAGCAAAATTTGTAGCGCAGCCAGGCAGCAGTGAAATAACAACAACAACACACACACGGCAACAGCAACCGCAACGTCGCTAACGTCGTCGCAGCACAGTGGGGCCAACACGAAAGCAAAGTGGCTTTGGCTAAGGGCATTCAGAGGGGAATTTATTAATTATTTATTTGGTAGCTTTTTCTACTGCATAATATGATTTTGTTTTGTTTTCATTTAAAAAGCATCATAGGAACTGTAAAAAGAAACAATTTGGAAATCTTGGGCTTTTTTAAAGTTTATTTTTAAGCTTCTATGCCGAACTTAGTTCGTTTGACAAAGTGCTTACACAATTAAAAACATTTCCCAAATAAATAAACGTGTACTAAATGATCTATGAGTAAGGCAAAAAGAATACTAATATCAAAAATCAAACTGAAACAAGTCATAATATTTCCCTCGACTTGAAAAACTTTTTGCCCCACAGTACCTCCGCCGGCGCGGTGTTTGTCAGTTAGTCAGTCGAGTCGTCGGGTGACTGTGGCAGCGCTCCGGACTGGTAAAAGGAAGGGGTGTCGCCAGGGGAGGGGGTGCGTCCGTCCCCTGCTGTCCATTCGGTCCCACCGTGCACGAACAATAACAACAACAACGACACGGCGCACAAAAGCGCCGCGGCAGCAATAGCAACAACAAGAACGGGTACGGGTACGGCCACTGGGGTCTGGCGTCTCGCTCGCTCCACACGCACACATGGAAGCGCAGACACCTCGCCGACGATTGTCGTCAGTTTGTCTGCAGTGCTCGGCGCCGTTGTTGTTGCGGCCCCGGCTCTCTCGCTCTCAGCTCACACGCACACCGACTGCCACTGGCGCTCTCACTCACACTCACGCACACCCACACGAACGCGAGCAGACAGGCAGGCAGCAAAGGCGGCGCGGCGCTGTGTGAGCCCGTGTGTGTGTGAGTGAACGAGCACGAGCGAAGCCGACAGCGACGGCGACGTTGGCCGCGGCAGCGACAGCGACTGAGCGAGGCAGTCTAGAACGTATCTTCGAACTAGAACGCCGAGGGCAGAACAATTGTGTTTTGGATTCCTTGCCGTGCGGATCGCAACGCGAGTTATGAGAACGAATCGAAGCAACAGAGTGAACTAAACTCAGACAAAACTTACAACAACAGCGCTGGCAAAACAATTTATAGTTACAAACTTTTTTTTTTAACAGTGAATATTGAATATATTTTGAGGAAAAATATTCAAAAAGTAAAACAACAAAAACACAAAAGAAACCAAAAACGAAACGAAGAAACGCAACGGATTTTTCAAAGTGCGAGCGTGTGCGAGTCGAGTTGAGTTGAGTTTTTTGAGAGTGTCTGTGTGTCAGTCTGTAAGCGTCGCCGCCGACGTCGCTGCTGCCGTGTGGAACAGAGCTGCCAGATCGCGAGTTATGAAAGCGCAAGCGTCGCACGCAAGTAGCAATAACAGCTACAACAACAACAACAAAAGCACCTAAGAACACGGGAGAGGAGAGCAGCGAGCGGAAAGCACGGAACCATCAATTTTTATAAGCGAAATATTTTATATATATTTTTGCTATTCAAAACGCTTTTTATACACGACAAAAAACCAGGCAAAAACAGCAACAAAAAAACAGAAGAAAAATTATATTCAAGATGGATAGCAGCAGCAGCGAACAGGGCTTGATCAATGGTGGAGCTTTGAATTTCAAGCGGCCCAAGGATGCGGCCACGGAGAGCAACAACAACAACACGAGCAACGGCAACGGCAACAGCAGCGGCAGCCCCAAAATGGGCAGCCGTCGCATCTTTACGCCGCACTTCAAGCTGCAGGTCCTGGAATCGTATCGCAATGACAACGACTGCAAGGGCAATCAGCGTGCCACCGCCAGGAAGTACAATATCCATCGTCGCCAGATCCAAAAGTGGCTGCAATGCGAGTCCAATCTTCGCTCCTCGGTGGCCAACAATCAGCAGCAGCAGCAGCAACAGCAGCAGCAGCAGCATCAGCATTCACATCACCTTGCCCCGCAACAGTCACAGCAGCAGCAGCAGCAGCAACTGTCGCCGCCACAGCCATCAGCCGTTTCGCCCACGCCCGTCAAGGTGTTCCACCAACTGAGCCATCCTTTGGTCCATCAGCTGCATCATGCCCATGCCCACCATGCCCATGCCCATGTCCAGGCCCATCATCATCATCACCATCATCACCATGCTGCTGCAGCGGCAGCAGCGGCGGCGGCAGCAGCAGCAGCAGCGGCAGCGGCCCATCATGCCCATCATCTGCTGGCCAATGGCATGGTGCCGCATCCGCACCAGCAGCATCCCCATCCGCTGGCGGCGGCCCATCCGCATCTCCATGTGCCAGTGCCAGTGCATCCGCATTTGCAGCAGCAACAGCAGCAGCAGCAGCAGCAGCAGGAGCAGGAGAAGATGCAGCAGGAGCAACAGTTGCAGCAGGAGAAGCTACTGGCGCCCACAACCAATGGCGGCAGCAATCAGCTTTCGGCGGCCAAGATAGCCGCCGTGGTGGCAGCAGCCATGGCCACCAGCAGCAGCAGCACAAGCTCCACCAATGGCAGCACCCACACCCATCCGCAGCCCAGCCCCACCAGCGCCAATACATTGCCATATAGCAGCAGCAGCAGCAGCAACAGCAGCAGCAGCAATCCAAGCAGCAGCAGCAGCAGCAACAGCAACCAAGTGCCAATACAAGTGCCAATCCTGAGCAGCTCCCCCCCAGGAAGCAGCTCCACCGCCGTCAGTCACATTCCACACATGCCCTATCCCTACCATGCCGCCGCCGCCGCCTACCATGCCCTGCCGCCCCATCTGGAGAGTCGCCTGGAGGCGGTGGCCACGCCTGCGCCCATGGACTTGTCCCTCGGCTCCTCGGCCCGCCGTCAAATGCAGATGCTGGAGAAGGATGATAGCCATGCAACAGGCGCCGGCGTGGATCTGACCTTCAGGAAGCGCAAGGTGATCACCATGCCAGTGCAGCCGGACAAGATCAGTAAGCTGGAGCAGGCGGCGCCCATTAAGTTGGAGCCCGAAACGGAAACGGAGACGGAGAACGAGAACGAGGACGTGGAGGTGGATGTGGATGTGGAGACGGAGCAGCCGGAGGAGCACAACAAGATGCCCTCCAAGCAGGTCAAACTGTTCAAGCCCTACTTGCTGGATGACGACCAGGAGACGGAGCATGAGCATGAGCATGAGCATGAGCATGAGGAGGACAGGGAGGAGCTGGATGGTGAGGAGGAGGAGGAGCAGGCACGCGATGCCGATGCCGATGACGATGAGGAGGAGTCCGAGAAGCAGCAACAGAGCCGCCGCCTCAAGAAGAAGGCAGCGGCAACAGCGGCGTGCGAACAGAGGGATCCCATCATCTGGAGCAATCATCCGTATGCGGCAGTATCGCCCGGACGCTCCTCCACCTCCAGCTTTCACTGCCCCCTGCAGACATTTCCCGTCAGCGTCAGTGCCAGAGGGAGTCCTCCTCAGTTTCAGCACGATACGAAGGCCATTAGCAGCAGCAGCAGCCCATTTTCGGCGCCCGCCCTCTCGCCCACCGGCTTCTGTTGTCCCAAAGGATCGCCCGTTTCCGGCTATGAGAGCAGCTCCTCCACCTACAGCGACAACAGCAGCAGCCGGAGCAGCACTGCCAGCGGCAGTGGGAGCGGCAGCGGCAACTACAGCCTCAACCTGCAGCTGCATGCCGTCTACAACGACAACAACCTGATGTACATCCATCAGCAGCAGCAGCAGCAGCACCAGCAGCAGCAGCAGGCGCATCACCACCAGCAGGCGCACCTGCAGCGCTGGCTGGATCAGGAGCAGGCGCTGGCGCTGGCCAATGCCAGGACAACGACGCCCCTGATGCTCGTCTCGGCCATGCCAGCGGCGGGTAGCCCCACCACCACGCCCACAAACCTGACCCTGGTGGCCTAAAAAAATAGGGAGGAAGGACGAAGGACGAAGAACGGAGGAGCAGCAGCAATCCCACCAATCGGAAGTTATGGCAGTCACTGGGCCTGGCCTTTTAGTTATCTAAGCCATCATATTTTTTTTTTAAATATTATTTTAACTAGCACCTAAGTCTTACCTTAAACGATTCTAGGATCTTAAGTGGAAACAAACATATATCTTCCAAGCATATCAGCAAAAACAAAACAAACAAAAAAACAACAGAAAAGAAAAGAAAAATAAACCCCGAAAGCAAACCCCATAGGCCTTAAGTTTAAATACTTATAAATATATATTTTATTCTCTTTTTTTTTTGCTACCAACTAAGAACAAATTAGGCTTAGGTCGTGTATTTTTTTATGTGTGTCTGTACTTTTTTTTTTATGTGTAAATAGTTGTGTAAAAAACTGAGCGAAACAATTGAATTTTGCTAAAAAAAAAAAATACGAAGAAGAAAAGAAAAGGAATTTCAACGCTAAAATTTAATTTGTGAGGGGAGAGAAAGAGGGAAGAGGGGGGAAAAAATGTGAGAAAAATGCAACGCAGAGAAACTGAGAGAAAAAATTGTTAAGAGTAAAACACAAGCTTTAAAACAAACACACACACACACGCCACACACAACATACACACACATTTGGAAATTGAAAATTGAAAATTCTTGTGATATTGAAAAACAACAAAACAAAATTTTGTAATAAAAATAAAAAATTGTTGAAAACTGAAGCTTAATCAAGATATATATATATTCTATATACATCTATATATATTATATTTACAAATAAATGAGAGCAAGAAATTAAATGTACATTTATAAGGAGTTGAAATCTACAAAAAACAAAAAAACAAAACAGAGAGTTAACAATAATAACAACTATTATATACAATATACATATATACAATATATTTATATATATACAAAAAAAAACCACACAGAGGATAATGTTTTCTTTTTTTTTTTTTTGCGCGCACGCGCCAAGGGAAATCTTTAGAAATATATACATACAATATATATATATATATATATAAAAATCAGTATTTTTCTATATATAAAAAAAAAAGATTTGATAAAACAAATACAATAATTGTGTGACCAACAAAAAAACAACAACAACAACCAACAAAACAGCAAAAATCAACAACAAAACGAATTGATTAAATTAACAGCAGAAAACTAAACAAAAAAAAAAAAACCTTTAATTAAACTGGTTTTATCATTGGATTTTGGGGCTGGGAATTGGCTTCGTCGGAGATTTATCCATGGCAATGGGCGTGGCCATGGATGGATATATAGCTGGCCTTGGATACTGATGAAACATCCTGCATCTTAGCTTTCACTTGGATTACTATTATATATATGGTCTAATAGCGACTTTACAGGCAAATGAATAAGCCTAAATGGATGATAACTATGATTGGTTACTGATGAATGAGCTCCGAAAACAGCCTGTATCATGATTCAGATCATGATTCAGATATCGGAAGATTTTCCTAAGAAAAAATATATTCTTGTGGCCCTAACTTGCTATAACCTTCTGTTGGATACTGATGAAGGAGTTTGGCTAAACCCAACACAACCTTTTTGTTCATTTAAAGATGGATTTGATGGTTTTTGGTTATTTATTAGAAAAATATGATCTTTTCTGGGCTTTTGAAGATACATAATAATATTATCCCTAGATGAATGAACTAATGAAGGGGAATGGCTGGTTTTCGGTTATTTATTAGAAAAATATGATCTTTTCTTGGCTTTTGAAGATATCATACATATTAATATTATCCCTAGATACTGATGAAGGGGAATGACTGCCTCCGAAAACATCCTTTAACAGGGAATTTTCATAGCAAGGCAAGGGTTTATTTTTTAAATTTATAAAATATATAAACCAATAGGAAAGATTTCATTATTTTGATGTGTAAAACTTTAGCTTACCTTCTTTTTTGTTGGTATTTTATATCATAAATAAATAACTAAATCTATATGTTATGAACTGAGATAGGAGTTCAAGGTATTTGTGCATTATTACCTATCTTAAAGCTGGATATATCTCCCATCTTATTATATAATGGCTTAAAAGGCACGTTAAAAGGCACTAACATTAAAAATAACTTGCTTTAGTAATACAATTTTCTTGGGTTCTCTATGTTAAACACTTCGATTAGTCTAGATCTAGTTATGGATGTGGCTAGAAAAGCCCATAATCTAGACATATCTTGCCCGGGTTTTAGCTACGTAATTCCTTTCGCTGACTGTACCCGATACAACCGTTTGATCTCGGCGATCTCATGGATGTGAATGTGATGGATATGCGTGTCACGGGTTATAGCTTAAGGCTTTTCGATGGGGCTTTCCAATGCCCCCATCATGGTGGGGGGGACTAGTACTAGGTGTTGTACTTATATATCAGCAGGCCCCCTGATCGGATCGCTCTACTCTCTACTCGGTTTCGCGCCGGTCAATTCGCTTGGCACATTTCGGCGGCGGGGTATGACTAAGCCGCAAATTCTATAATGATCGTATTTTTAAAACGTTTAAAAATAAAGTGCTCTCGTTTGCCAATGTGTGCGCCAATCACGAGCCCCACAGCACCCAGCACCAGCACCAGCAGCGGCACCAGCAGCGGCAGCCCCACCACCGCGATCCACACACAGTCATAGCCACAACCACATCCACATCCACATCCACATCATCATCAGAAGCAGCGGCACCGCCGCCAGCGATCGAATTGGATGTGAATCCGATGGGTTTGGGGCTTGGGATGGGGTTTTTTTTTTGTTATTTTTTTTTTTTAATTTTGTGGGAGCGGGGGGTTGGTTCTCGAGTCATTGTTTTTCACTTGACGCGCTTTTCCTTCTTCTTCAGCAGTGTGAAAAGCAAATCCAAGTGAATGCTGCCAAAGAATTTTTGCGACATTTGCAAAACAGAGGGAAGACCCCTTGGGATTAGGGAAGTACATACATATATCGAAAGGAAAAGTCCAATATATGATATATCGACAAAGAATATTGCATTGAATATCGCGAAAATATTATATATCGAACCTCATAATCGAAAAATATCGCATTTAACTATAAAATATCGAAGAATATACGTTAAAGGAAGAGAGATCAATTGGGGCATTGGGGAAACGAGTGAAAAGGAACATAAATGGTTGGGGAAACTAATGGAACACAGGAGAATTGTTAATATGAGTAGGAAAAGTAAAAAAAGAAAGCTCCAGCGATTGATATTAAAAGAAAAGGGACTTATGGAAAGGAAGCAGAGGAGAAAAAGGACACATTCGGAGTGGTATCTGAATGGAACGATAGAAGAACTATGAAAGAGGGGATATTTGCAGGGGAACAGTGGCAGAAGAACAGCCGGAAAGGAACAAGGGCAAAAGCCAACTTACAGGGGAACTCTGGCAGCGGAACACAGGAAGTACAGGATCTATTTTAAAGAAAAAGAGGGTGTAAGCTCAGATAATCCTTTTTAAAGAAAAGGAGGCTGTAAACTTCGATAATCTATTTTAAAGAAAAGGAGGGTGTAAGCTTAGAGAAAATAAACCTAGGCAGGGGAAAACGACATAGAAACAGTGACAGTAGAACAGTGGAACAGTGACAGGGAAACAGTGGCACCGGAACACTCTGTCGGAGGAATATATGGAATACAGGAGTTTATATAAATTATTAGTGGGATAAAAGCTTAGAGAAAGAGCAGACGAGGAACACTGGCAAAGAGAACAGTGACAGGGGAACACTGGCAGAGTGAACCATGGCAGGGGAACACTGACAGAGGAACACAGGGAAGCGCACAGGATCTACAATGACAAGGACAGCTGGGGGGATATGCCCCAAGCGAGAGCAAGCCCCACACATTCGCCAGACACCGAGCGATCGTGGGGACCGTGGGAGGAGCGACCGATCGCAGATGATTGCAAAATTTCGATTTATTTTCGTGTTGTTTTCGTCGAAGCGCGTTGCCGTGTAAACTTTTGCTCGCTTTCTTTATTTTTCTGTTTTCTTTCTTTTTTTTTTTGGTTTTTTTTTCTATTCTCTGCTATGAGGTTTTTTTTCTCTGTTGATGCCACGTGACAAATTTCGATCGCTTTCGGACGTAACGTACAGAAAAAAAAAAAATAAAGGAAAAAGAATGAAATAAATAAATATATATTTTGATTTGCAGCCAGCCAAAAATTTTACAAAGTAAATACGTGGAAGGGAGCCAGCGGTGGCAGGGAAGGGATCCCATTGGCGCGGGAATAGATTTCACCTGAGTCCCAAGTCTCGAGTCGCGAGTCTCGAGTGCTTTGCAGATGGGCAAGATCGCCACTGCCATCGCCTTCGCCACTAAATGTCCACCGACACAGGCATATAAGGTACAAAGAGATGTACTTAATGTACCTTATATACAAATAATATACCTTCTGCCATCGATCAAGCAAGTTTTTGCGCACCGCGATGTTGTAATCACAGGAACGGATCTCGCGCGATCCGATCGACGGCAACGATCGTGACATAATCATGTTATATGAATGTTTTTTTTTCTATTACTTTGGGTCTGAACTGTACCGATTTTGGTTATATATCTGAGCGATATTTAATGATTTCAACAAAAGGCATTCCCTTAAACACTGAAAAAGTCGGTATATATACGATCTTAACTTTACCTTAGAAGATTCTTAAGTAATCCCAATAGAAAAGGTTATTTTGGGCAGAATATAATATATATTTTATGTAATTATATAGTATTAACCTCTCCTAGATCGATTTTATAATTTTGTTTAATTAAAACTTAACCATAAAATGTATCTTAAGGAGGTAAATATTATATATCTCTGAAAATATCAGTGATTCCTATATTATAAGCCTTAAGATACAGGAAACTATAGATCATTCATCTCTGAGTCAATCCAAAGAGTTAAGATCTACATTTTCAAACAAAAATTGCATTATTATAATGAATAAAGATATATCTGCTATAAAAACTCTTTTTAGTGCTACGCAAAACGCATAAAAGGAATCCAAAAGATATAAATATATGCAGGTAACCACTTATAATACTAAAACTTGATCCTTAGTCTCTGATATATTACTTATCTATTAAAATATGCATTTTTATAATAAATAAAGATTTGATTCGTTATGAGAACTCCCTTAAGTTCAAGTTAAAACCCTTAAAAGTGCTCTAAAAAGAAGTAAATAAATACATAAGATACCCTTTAAAATATCTGTGATCCCCAGTCTGTGTAACCCTTGAAAATCCCCCCCAATTCCCCCGAGTTGAGATCGCTAATCAATCAGTTAACACTGACAGAGCAGCCGGGCAAGGGATCCATCAATGCTACGCGGGCAGTACGGCGTATCCATCAGATGCCCGATCGAGATATAGCAAGTACCCGCCCATTTGTGCTAATAATTCATAAGAAAATTGATTTTAATTCGGCTTGGCTTGGCCTCTATGTTTTATCAGATTTTGCAGTTTATTTTTGGTACAAATAACAATCGAATAAATCATTCTCGAGTGGTTAACTAATTATAGAATCAGGGGGACAGGACGACGACACACAGTGTTATTTTCTATGTCTGACAGTGTCAAATCGATGCTCTTCAAATACAAAAACTTTAATTCATAAAAAAAAGAGCGAAAAGTAACCACAACAAGATCATCGATTTCGGCGGCTTGGTCGAAAACATATTGTGTAAGGTCGACCCAGACCAGATATAGATACGGCAG
Organism: Drosophila parvula; assembly: GCA_018904695.1. Classification (NCBI taxonomy): domain Eukaryota; kingdom Metazoa; phylum Arthropoda; class Insecta; order Diptera; family Drosophilidae; genus Drosophila; species Drosophila parvula. The sequence goes on along the minus strand of JAEIIG010007873.1, from coordinate 934 downwards.
TGGTTATAGGAGTCTCGTCCAGACCCAATTCCAATTCCGTCCCGGTTTCTAGACCTTTTTTTCGGTCGCTATCTTGACAGGCGGATAAATCGCGACCGAAATTGATAACCTCGCTGGGTTCTTTTGTTAGTTTTTTTAGTAAGTTAGTGCAGGGCTTGGCCAGTTTCCGGCGGCTTAAAACGTATCTAACGGAGGTTGATCGATGAACACGCCCGGCCATCCAGCGATCACTTGGCGGCTATATACAGTCGAGCTTCGATTCATTTTATTGCATTTTATTGCTTACAAATTATTCCAAAGTTTAGTACTCAACTTAACTCTCGATTACATAGGGTGGAAATTTAATAGTTAATCAAGGAATTTCTCTAGCGATGGTGTCAAGTTATGGGTTACAAATGGCAAAGTATATAATATAATATATTATATATAAAAGAACTCTTTCCTTGGCTACTAACAGAACTCATGAGGCTTGTACTTTGCAGACAACGCATGAAAATGGGAGTTCGATATTATTAATGGGAGTAATGTTAAAATAATTGAAAAATATAATAAACCCCAAAATATAATAAATAAATTAAAATGCTTCTTCATTTTCAATTTCGTAACTATATATTTTTGATTACAGTCATTAAAAAATAGCTTAAATAAATCATAGACAAGTCGCGTGATGTTTAAGGTCTTATACAAAAATAATATAAATAACATAAGGCAAGGACAGAATAATAGTTTCTTTTTTTTTATCATTTTGTTGAATGGTTTGAATTGAAGAAGTTCGACTGTATATAAGTAGATATATGAAGGTATAAATATTGGTATTATTAGTTTAGTGGGTAGTTCCAGTAATCGGTTGGTTTGCGCTGCTCGCTCTTTTAAATGCTGTGGCATATATCATAAATATTACATACAGATTAAACTTAACTAGACGTATGGTTCT
>JAEIIG010007869.1:0-11041 GCA_018904695.1 Drosophila parvula | reverse complement strand
TTGTTGGCGCTACTTTCTTGTCACTATATCATCCTCCAAAGCATTATATTTTGTGATTTCTGTGTAGATGGCACCTTGTAAAACTTGCATAGGCTGTGACATATTTTTCTTTTCGATTTCGATTTGGTTTTTCATGGCTTTTCCGGTTGCTTCCAGTGCCTGACACATTTTAAAGTTGCTATTTGCTCTTGAGGAGAAGGTCCCTTTCTCGTCGGTGTCTGTATCTGTGTGCGAGATGTCCTCTAAATGTGCGTGTGTGCATCACTTTCTAACATTTTTTTTTTGCTGCTGCCTTTGAATTCAGCCAGCAAAAAATGTGGCTAAAAATCAACGTTTCTCACTGCAAACATGGGGCTGGCATCCTCATGTCCCAGCGTTGTTTACTAGCTGTGTCCTTAGGCAGGACCAAATGCTGCAAATATTTTCTAAGCCACACTTGTTTCTTCTTTTGTTGCATGTCTACCTGCAAAAGCTATATAACAAAATAGTTGAAATCATCACAGAAATTTCCTAAAAATATTTATACAACTTTTTAAATGTGTCTAAAAAGTATGCAATGATATATTTCTTTTGTAAATTGGCATTTATTTGTGATAGCATACTTTTAGGCAGCATTTCAAGGTATTTTTGCATAAGCACCAGTTCCTGTGGCACCTCTGCTATATTTCCGATTTATTCTTATAGAAGATTGTTATAAAATGAAGGATATAAAGAAGTACAATTATATAGCTAATGTTCAGGGTGGGAAACATGCTTAAGAAATACCTTTTAGGTTCCAATAATTAAACTGAATTCTCTACGACATGTTGAAACTAGGCAAGGCTTTTTTTTTCGGAATGCAAAGTGCCAGGATAATGCAGATATAATGCCAGCATGTGCAGGCATTGGGCAAGGGAAATAGGAAAATGCAATTAACTATACACCTGTAAACTTAAAAAAAAAGAGTGTCTGCTGTGAAAAAAGTGTCCCAATATTTCAATTGTTCGATCAGTGTCCTCCTTTTGCTGTTTTTTTTTTGCTACTTTCAACGGGGATTTTCCTATTGTTCCTTTTAATTTACTTCTTCACCTTCCTTCCATTTAGTATTTTTTCGTTATTATGGCTTTTAAATAAACAACAACAAATAGAAAAAAGGGGGCAATGATTATTCTCCCATTTAGTTTTAAGTTTCGCCTTTTACTTGAGTTTTTTTCTGTGTTACTTTGCAGTTTGTTTCACATTTTCCCGGAAGTTTTTCCCGCCGCTAATGCACTTTTCAGTCCTCTATTTGATTTGTTTTCTCATTTTACGGCTGCAAGCCCGTATTTATTTTATTTGATATTTTTAATTAGCTGCGCTTTCAACATTCCTGCAACTGTTTTGCAATGAAAATTGGATACTTTCATTTAAGGGGGGAGAGTGGGGATTTGTACTGCAATTATAGGTGGCTTTTTCAAAGTTTAAATAAAAATAAATATTGTCCTAGGTTGTGTCATAGATGTACTCGTATGAACATGCATTTAAATGGAATGCCGACTCTTTGTTTCTCTCAATTTTCCCTTTGAGTGAGTTTCGTTATTTGTGTTGTGTTATTTCATATTTGTAAATTGACTGTCGCTTTGACTTATAGTTCTCGAAAAGTTTTTGTGTTGGTCATTTTAAAATTACATTTGAGCTTAGAAATTTATATTGCAATTTCCTGTCATCCTTTATTTAAATTATTCCATTGCTAAGGCATTTCATTGCATTTATATTTAATTTTATTAGATTCGTACCTTCCATTTAAGTGGCATTCTCTCTTTCTGGTTTGCAGAGTTTAGTCAGGGCAACAATTGCATTTTTTAGTTGCTACTTTTTCTGTAATTTGTAGTGTTTAGGTTATCCTTATTGGAATGTCCTTCTGCCAGTTTATATTCTGCGTATTTGTTCCTGTTTAATTTGCTATTCTTTTAAATTGTTTATTCTTGAAAATGTTCCTGAATATCAGTCTTTCCTTGGGTATTGACGAGAAAGAAAAACATTAACACAGTTCCAAGGCGCTATAAAGAGGAGTAATAGTTAAATATAACCAAAAAATACACTGTAATTGTATTTTTGTATTTACTGCATGTCAATAAAAACACCTTAATGTGTTCAGAACAATTAAAACGCTTAAATATTTGCCTTAATTTGCGTCAACACGAACGTAATAAGGACGAAACTATAGTACAAAGGCAAATGTGTGCTGGTTTGTTTTTTTGTAAGTAAACATGAGCATTGCCAGATTTAAAATATAAATTATATATTCAGGATAATAAGTGGGTAAATATTATAAATGTAAATAATATTTTAGCTTTCTCTTTTGACAACAGCATACATTTATAAGAGGTAACCGAGATAGGTTTTTATGTGAATGTTCAACTTAATACTAGTTATAACTTTGAATATATTTTATTGGGTTATTATGTTTGATACAATTTTATATTATTTATTTATAGTCTAGAACGTGTGGGTAAAGCCGAAAATGAGCGTTGGGAAATTATGTCACACATGTGATGGCCATGTAGTGTTGGTAAATACCAAGCGCATTAAATATATCAAGTTTAAAATAATTTTAAATATTAAATTACATTTTTCCTCTACAAAGTATTTGTAAACTCAAAAAAACCCGTGCTGGAAAATGATGCTTACCAATCATCAAAAACAATCTGCTACCAATACAGTGTTGGTAAACACAAATATGATCAAATATATTCATTTTATATAACTTTTTTATGTTTATAACATTAAAATCCTTAAATTCGATCTATAATCCAAAAAGTGTTGGTAAACTAAAAAAAGTCTATCATCTTCTGAAATCTCTGGGCAGTGCAGTGTTGGTAAACACCAAGAGCATCAAATGGTTAGAAAAAGAAGGCAGCGAAGCACCCTTGAGTTGTTTTTTATGGGTGTACTGTAACGAGCGTGGCCTGTATGGCATTGGGATAGAATTTCTGCAAATAACGCATACGCCGCATGGGCCGCCTGTCCATCATTGTGGTTGTGCTTCTGCTATTATGTGCGTGTGTGTGTGTGCTCGTGCTTGTACGTGCGTGCGTGTGTGTGTGTAAAATGCTTTCGCTCATATTCTTGCTCCCAGCTACTTTCTGCGGCTGTCAAAGAAAGTTTTTTTTTTATATGAATTGCCATGAAATTTTCAAATAACTTTTATATACGATGATGGCCATTGGCAATGCTATTCTGGGCTTTCACTATATATGTACATATGTATACATATATATGTTAGATGCCAGTGAAATGAAGCAGAAGAATGAAAAGTATGAAACATTTTGCTTCATTAAGTGGCGGCGTGTGTGTGTGTGTGTCCCTTCTGTGTTTTTTTGGTTTTCTTCTTCTAGTTAGTGTCTTTAATTCAGAGCCGCAAAAAAAAAAAAAAAAAAAAAAAAAAGGAAACGAAACGAAACAAGAAAAGAAGGCAAGGAGAACTGGGCATAAAGAAACGCACATGCGTGTGTTTGTGCGTCTGATTGCGGTAACTGCAATTGCGCATGTGCTGGTCCACTCTAGAAGCCACCCCACCATCGTCAGCCAGCCAGTCAGCCTGTCAGCCGTATCCAGCCAGCCGTATCTCCGTGAACGGACCCCATACTGGAGGGCCAGAAGACATATGCTTGATATCTGGTCCTGGTTCCTGGTTCCTGGCTCCTGGCTCCCACAAATATTCGACCTTAAACCACGCAACGACAATAGCGACAATTGTGCGTAACGTTTGTATCATTTATACCCCGTACTTTGTTGCATAACCTTTCCCTTGTATCTTCCTTCATCCCCCTGCTGCGGGGGATTCCTGCTACAGGAACTCCCATGCCCATTCCCATTCACATTTCCATTCGCATTGCCATTCAAGGTTCCATCCGCAACCACATCATTCATCCCTTTTTGCTGCTTATTAGCCAGAGAGTGGGTGTGGGTGTGGGTGTGTATCTGTGTGTGCATCATTTAAAACAATATCCAAAGATTTGTTTCGCCATTTATATGTCAAAAATGACAAGTCAAGTGCTTTGTTCTTGTTCTCGCCTTTCTGCCTTCGCCCTTCTCTGGCTGCGACTGCTGCTGCTGCTGCTGCTGCTTTCTGCTTTTTTGCTTTCTGCTTTCCCTTTTTGTGAAGCATCCCCCAGTCCTGTCCGCCCCGCTCCGCCTCAGCCTTCATCCTATCTCTGTTTTCTTTCCACGTTTTTTTTTTTCTATCCCATGATGTTTTTTTTTTCCCTTTCGTTTCTGGTTTTGTTCTTGGCTTTGTCATTAGCAGTCAAGCAAAGGAGCGGAGCGATTTGAAAATAAGCCAGGATCATGTGGCATTTCGAATGCCCTTTCAGTGTTGGAAAGCGAGCGAATTTGCTAATATTTCAGTACTGACAATTTCGCTTAAATTATTATACTATTTGATTTGGCAGGAGATTTATATTTCATATTGATTTCTTTATGTTTCTCGCTGTTTCCATTTATTTTAATATATATTTATTATATAGAAATTCATTTAGCAGCAGTGTTGGTAAATTGGTTATGATGTCCACACATATTTTTGTATTTTTAAAACATATTCTAACAGAATTTTTCGATTTTTATTGTTCATTCATTGTTCATGTGCAGTTTGTTTTAATTTAAATTTATATAAAATAATGTAAAGTTTAAGGGAAAGGATAGAACTAGTGTTGCAAAATGCTATTTGCTTCTATCTTAAGACAGTGCTGCAAAGCTGCTTTTATATGAATTCCTTTAAGAATTTTTCTCTGCAGCTCTGAAAAGTGTGCTACGAAAATGGTGCGAAATGCGCGATCGGCGCATTAGTTTTTCTTTTCATTTCCCCTAAAAACTTTACGGAAAAATACACGCACTTACTGACATTCGTACAGAGATATTTTCGCATCGCATGCACGCTCTGTTGGATTTTGCAGTTTTCGGTTTTTCAGGGCATTTCCCAGAGCAAACGGCACACAAAACAGAAAAAAAAAAAACAAGCACCAGAGACAATGAACGATGGGCCGAAAGGAGAAAGCCGGGAAAAAAGGGAAAATGTTGTCGCCTAGACTTGCTTTCTCTACTCCTGTGTGTGTGTGTGTGTGTGTGTGCGCTGTACTTGCCATGTGTCTATGTGTGAAATGAGCTTCAAGTACAACAACAAGAACAACTGACAAGGACGCTCATATGAAAACAAACGCATAATTTAAGCGTAATTGCTGTCATTTTTCATTCGAGTGCGACAAAGTGCGGGCGAGAGCGAGGTATCCTCCTATATGTAGGTGCTGAGGAGGGCAGGCTAAGGGAGGGGCTTGGTAAGGGGCTCTTTAAGTGCCCCAGTTTGTCTATGTCGCCAGTTGTTGCCCTGACACCCCTTAACACACTCACACACACATACAAGACAACTGCGGTTGCGTTAATAGTAAATAGTAGTATTCGAATATTGTCCAGGAAAAAGTACGAGTACAATCCAACGATCGCTATGAGGAACACAAAATTTAACATAAATGAAGCTACAACAATGGCACATTGCGTTTTGGTGACTGCAACATTTTGTTGCATGCTCTTAGACACTGTTTTGGTTGGTCTTGAATCTCTGGATCTCTTGAAACCCTAAAATTAATTATTACAATATAAAAATATCAATAAAATAATAAAAAAAACCCTTTGAAATCTTTAGCAAAAACTAGAAAAAATGTAATTTATTTCTAAAAATATTCAAAAGCATTAAATGCACTTATCACTCAAATTATTTATAAGCTATAAATTATAAATAGATATATTTAAAGTATTTCTAAAAATATTCAAAAGCATTAGATGCACTAATCACTCAAATTATTTATAAACTATAAATTATAAATAGTTCATAAATAATTTGAGTGATTAGTGCATCTACTTTTAATTTATAAATATAAATAGTTTATAAATAATTTGAGTGATTAGTACTTCTACTTTTAATTTATAAATTTCAATAGTTTAAAAGATTATTATAAAAACAAAAGAATAGCGAAAGGCAACATAAGAAAATGTATTAAGAAAATGTGATTCTTTTAAAATTAAAAGAAATGTGCACCGAAAAAAAATATAGACATAATCTTTCAGACAATCTAGTTAGCTATCGGAATTTAAATCGCAATTTATCGTTTTAAAACCTTCTTAGAGGAATGAAAACAATGGAACCCTTAGATCTTATATGTAAGCTGGAAAAACATGCTGTAAAGCTTTAAATAAAATTCATTAAATTATTAATGGTATTAATATTTTTCTATAAGAACTTTACGATGTTAATTTCATAGTTTTAACTATGATTTTGGCCGCTGCTGTAGTTTGGTGCTTCTGTGTGTATTTTGAGTGCCTGCATCCGGCGTTGAAGCGCCAATAATTATGCAGCTTAGGTTTGGATTTCGTTCCTTTTCCTTTTTTTCGCTTTTCTGTTCCAGCTTTCTGTGGCGTTTTCCCTTCGGTTTTCGTTTGAAGCTCTGTTCATCAATTGGCCTGACTCTTTGCCACGTTAATCCAACAAAAAAAAAAAGGAGGAAAAAATATTAAGCACACCAGGAGAAACGCTATAAGTAGCACATGTATTTGTTAGTTTTATTTCCTAAATATATGTAAATAAAAATTACATTTAAATACCTTGATAATAGGCTACGAAATCTTAAAGAAAATTGTGGAAAATGCAATTTTTTTCTGGGTGTAGGTGAAGATGTGCTAAAAAGATGTACGAGGGGCAGTACGGTGAACAAGAAAGAGGCGTGAAATGTGAGGCTGGCGAGCGAGAACGTTCGCAAACAGTTTTGGGAATCGTTGGCTGTTTTTTCGGTGGCCTTTTACCCACCCAATTTTCCCATTTTCGCAAGTTTCTGTTCATTTCCCCAGCAGCTGCACCGAGTCGAGGGCTGTCTTCCTGTTTATTCGCCGCATTGTGTGTGGGTGTGTGTGTGGCCCTGTTAGCACCTGGCCCAGGACTTTGGGACATTCCATTCCCTTCCATTTCATTCCATTCCCTGCCTGCCCCCCCTCCTGCTTTGTGTGTCCTTTTTTTTTGGCCGCTTGCCAGCCCGAGCTCGAGTTCACTTCCAGTTGAGTGTTTTGCCTGTCGCAATAGTGTTGCTGTTGCAATTGCAATTGCTGGTGTTGCCGTTGCCGTTGCCTGCCACTGCTGCACTTGCAACAATTGCCGGTTCTGCCACATCGCCACGCCCACAACGCCAACGCCTGTTTATTCACTTTTGTGACCCAATAAGGCCGAATTATTCCTCCCCCCACCTTTTCGCTATAGCCTTTGTTTTGTAATTAGGCAACTTTTTGTACATCCCAGAGTTCTCTTTACTCTTGCATCTACATATATATATTAGGGATGTGCGTTGTTGTAGAAGGGAAATCGAAACTATCGTTTATCAAGAAATTGGGAAATTGTATATCGAAATATGTAAATTGATGCAAATATAAAGAATATATAAGGTTTATGTTGAAAATATTACTAAATTCGTTTGAATTTGGAAAATAAATATAGTTATCGTTTAGATAGACTTTAAATCGATATACATTATGTTTTTCTATTACTACTATTATTGAAATTTATATAGGTTTGCCTTGGAAGGAGATCAACTTAAATATATAAATTATTTCCAATATCGTATTCATTTGGAAAATATCTGTTTTGATTAGAGCTGAATAATAAACATAGTTTCCGATATTTTTGAGGGCAAATTTCGATTTTGAATCGATTAACATCGATGTTTTTCCATCTCTACTTTTAAACTTTGTCAAGGTTGTGTCGCATTATTTTATAAGGAATTTATTTATTTCTTTTTATACCTTAAAACGCAGGAAAAATATTAAATAAAATAAAATATATAATAAATAAATAGCATTTCTGGTCCAATTCGATGTTGCCATCCCTAATTACGACATTAAATTATATCAACACAAGTCCGTCCTGTTTTTCCTCTTTGTATTTATTTGTATTTTTATGTTTTTGTTTTCTTTTCTGACTGCCAGGTTTAAATGGTTCTCAAGTGCTTTTTGCCAATTTTCGGTTTGCATTTTGTGGTCTGCAATGTTGGCTATTTATTGTTGCTATTGTTGGTGGCCTCTTTGTGTCGCTTTTATTCCCTGGTTTCTGTGTGAAATGAACTTCAAGCGTATTTAAATTGCTGCGGATGCATTTCGCCCAGGCCATGAATTATTCCCGAGGATGCTGAGGATGCTGAAACCGATAAAAAAAAATAGGTGAAAAGTGCCACCTCGCTGCTCTTTGGGGCATTTTTTAAATATTTATCAGCTTAGGAGTGGCAAAGTGCCGGTATTTAATGGCAAAAAAATAGCCATGATTTTTCTACTGCTCTACCGTTGACCATTGAACACTTTGAGCTTCAATATTTCGGCAAAAAAAACTTCCATAAACATATATTTTTAGTTACCTGCTTTTTATTTATTGTCAGTTGTTAGTAATAAGTTATGTTGAAGGATTGCCTACTTGAAAAAGAATATGTTAAAGGTAACATTCTCATTTATTTACTAATTATTACATAGTTTTCTTTGTTAAATAAATAAATAAAATATAATTTGAGTTGCTTTTCAGTGATATTGAAATATTTTGTACAATTATTTATTATTTAATTAACAATTTGAAGTTGGTACCCTTTTTTTTATACAGAAATAACTTAGCTAAATCTTTTTAAATGGCATTTATCTTTATTGTTTGTCTGGCTAATTTATATTTTTTAATTTATAATTACTACAAACTTGGTAAAATATCTTAAAGATCTATATAAAGATTTTAAAAATAAACAAAGGCAATTTCTTAATATGAAAAAAAGAAATTGAGTTAGTAATTTGTGTAGATATAGTAATAAATAAGTGGGGCATATGATATCTGAACGATTATATTTGTCTTAAAGCAAGCAAAGATTATATAAGTTATAGATTTATGATTAAATATAAAGAAAAAGATGCATTTAAAGTTTATATTTGTATAATTATTAATGTAATATTTAATGCTAGACAAGAAGAAACCTTTATGAGTTTATAAAATGAGAGTTACATTAATTTAAACGAATAATTTAATGTAAAATTTCGTTGAGTGCATTTGGATTATTATTTTTAGCCATTCACAGGGCCTGCTAAACTTTGGCCAAACTAACGGATTAATGGCTTTTGAATGGCCCTAACTCCGGTGACTGTCAAACCTTTGGGGGGCAATCAAAGAGCCCGCCCCCCGCCCCCGATTACACGCCTGTGACCGTGGGTGGGCGGCGCTCGTTTGCTCGGTGGGTGGCTCCTTGAAGGATATGCTATGCTCTATATAAGCGCGGAGTAGCTAGGAGCCGCATGAGCATAATTTGTTGTAATTAACATAACGAGCCAGCCCAGGCAATAATGCCCAAACTTCCTACACTCTCACACACTCGCACACCCACACACTGGCACACACTCGCACACTCGCACACTCGTGTTTGAACTAAAGTTGGATTGTTTGTTGTTGAGCGAGACTTGCTTGCTGATGCCTTTGTCCTTCATCCTTTTGTGTAATTAATTTGATTTTTTTTACTCAGTGTGTGTGTTTCTTTGTTTTTAGTCCATAACATAACAACCCCGCCCACCGCCCACCGCCCATCGCCCACGACGGGCATAAATAAGTTGTTGTTGCTATTTAGGCAAAGCATTTATGAAAATGACTTTATGCGAGACATTTACGAGTGAGAAGCGAGAGAGACTTTGTAAATATTTCGTGAGCGAAGGGAATCGTTTAGCATTAAGCATACGCCCCGGTGTGCTGCAAAATTTTCAACAATTTGCAGCTAATCGGTTTTAGCATTTCCTTCATTAACAAAATTACATAACTAAATTGTACTCGTAGGTGGAAAGAAATGTGTAGATATATGTCTATATTTTCTAATTAGGGACCTTAAGTTGATTATCAAGCATACGCCGTGTTGTAAACATCCCTATTTTTTCTTTCCTTTATTTTGTTGCAGCAACAAGTTGTCGAACTATCGGGCTATGTCATCATACTCGTGGAGAATGTGGAGGGTAAAATTAAACTATACGGCTCACCGCCCGATCGCGATAATCTGGAAGTGGGCGATGAGATACTCGAGGTCAATGGCCTGACCCTGGAGAACATATCCCGCACGGAGGTTATTCGCCACATACATGACGTACGGCAAACTAAAATCCATCCCCCCCTCAATGATCGATTGGGGATATGGATAAAGCCATTAACTAATCTGTTTATATATATGTATCTTTCCATTTAGTGCATTAAATCCTGTACCATCTGTCTGCGTGTGCGAAAGAAGAACGATTCGCGACTGGGTGAGTGTTTGCAAGCTTTTATATTTCTTTAATTTATTAAATATAATAAAGCAGTTTTTTTTTAATACGATATTAAGACAAGTAATTATATTTATAGAACATAAAAATGAATTCCTAATAGAATAAGTGTAAAAATACTATGAATAAGAATATAAAGTAGGTAGATTTTAAGAATAGATTTTTATACAAAAAAAATGTACTTTTTAAGATGTCAAAATTCTTTGACAAATAGTTTTCTTTTTCTACAAATTTTCTTATTAATAATTAAATAATTTAAAAACTTATATAATATAGAAATATCTCCACGAAAACTCTATAAATTCTTACATTTTTCATTGACCAAAACTGATCACAGTTTGACACGCACTGTCAGAGATCACCTGTGCAGTTGGACAGTCATTGCATAGTCCAGTTGGAGCAACATGTCTGATTGGGGCAGCCCACTCTCACATTTCATTTAATAACTGTCTAACTCAACTGATCTTTCTCTGGCGCTCTCACTTAGTCCCTCTCTCTCTCTCTATTTTCTTTTTATGTTCGCCTTTCTTGCTTTATTTGCATACCCTGTACACAGCAAGGGTATATTATCTCAAATGTCCATTTAAACAATTCATTTCGACTTTAATATTGGATCAATATTAAGAGCTTAAGAAGAATGAAATATATTTCCAAGTACTAATTTATTAAACAAATATCTATATTAATATCGAAAACAATATCTCATTGTACGTTAGAATATCAC